>OY720449.1:42644555-42862055 GCA_963082715.1 Harpalus rubripes
GTATGTGTATGTGTATGTGTATGTGTATGTGTATGTGTATGTGTATGTGTATGTGTATGTGTATGTGTATGTGTATGTGTATGTGTATGTGTATGTGTATGTGTATGTGTATGTGTATGTGTATGTGTATGTGTATGTGTATGTGTATGTGTATGTGTATGTGTATGTGTATGTGTATGTGTATGTGTATGTGTATGTGTATGTGTATGTGTATGTGTATGTGTATGTGTATGTGTATGTGTATGTGTATGTGTATGTGTATGTGTATGTGTATGTGTATGTGTATGTGTATGTGTATGTGTATGTGTATGTGTATGTGTATGTGTATGTGTATGTGTATGTGTATGTGTATGTGTATGTGTATGTGTATGTGTATGTGTATGTGTATGTGTATGTGTATGTGTATGTGTATGTGTGTGTGTATGTTTATGTGTATCTGTATGTGTATGTGTATGTGTATGTGTATGTGTATGTGTGTGTATGTTTATGTGTGTGTGCGTGTGTGTGTGTGTGTATTATAAAAATTAAAGATTAGTAAATTTTCTACAGATCTGCATTAATACTTTTTCTAGATATTGTATGGATAAATTTATAAAATTATCTATAATTTAAATCCCGGAGCCTACAAACATATCTCCTTGGTTACGCAGTTATTCAAATGTATGTAACTGACAGATAAGTATCACTGTCAAAGAACTAATCATTTCAAATTAATAATAGTAACGTTTTAAAAAGAAAAAAGTCAATAGAACAATAGGAAAGGAAATCAATACAGTTTCCAGCATAAGTAAATATGTAGATATATATTTAGATTAATAAAAATTAACGATTCACAAAAATTTGTAAGCTAATCCTCATTTTTGGATTAGTGAATTCCAGTCTATCCCGGTATTTGAAATTTAATCTTCATTTTATTATTAAAAAAAGGTAGTTACTTGGATAAGATTTGACTATATTTTAAGAAATCAACTGCCAAAATTAGAGTATAATAAGGATTAGCTTAATCTTTTTGTGACTCGGGCTGTAAATAGCGGGAGGTATTGTGTTGGCCACACCAGATTTTTTACATGAATTAAAATGCCATGAAAGAAATACCTGTGTTAATATTTTGTTTGCGATGACAATTATGATATGACCAATTAAAAAAACAATATAATCAGTCCTTTCTGTCAGGGCACTCTAAAATAAATAATTTGTATTATTTTTTCCATTCGTGACACTCTTATTGTTGCCACATTATTAACAAATTAAGATAAAACTTTATATGCATTTTTCTAAAAAAAAAAAAAATGCAAATATGATATCACTGAATTAAGAATATAATTTCCTATCTAATAAGTAAATTAAAAAATATGATGGTCTCATTTAAAATAAAAGAGTTGGTACCTATAGTTTAAAAACTACTTGTTGAAAAAAATACGCCCATTAAAATATTCTAATAAAATAGAAATTAATACAACCTTTTTAGTAAATGTTCTGTTTTTTTATTAAATACTCGACGGTTCGGCAGCAGACACTGCTGCCTCCTTCAGGGAAACTACATAAATAAATAATAACAAAACATTAGCAACAAGTAACCAAGGTAACAAATTACAACATATTTAATATAGGAAGCCATGCTCGACTAAGTTCTAATCCGTGGCAATGATTGAGATTATTATTCTTGGAAATTGATAAGAAGTTTCCGAAGATGCTATGAACCTAGTTGTTAACTTTCGTGTGTAGAATTGTAAAAATTTATTCTCAGTTACTGGTAACTCTCCAACCTTCGAAAGTTGTGAACTCATAAACATGATTTAAAATATAACAAAAAAAATCTATAATGTAACTAATTTAATGACTAAATGTAATATAAAATTTGTTGGTAAGTTTATTTATATCTTTATTAAAAAATATATTACTATTTATATCCTTTTTTTGTATATACCAGACTTGAAAATGGCAATACGCATGTGCCGAAACGTCGTCTAATAATTGTATTGCCAACAATACGTATGAAGCTTCTATCCAATAAAATTCCTACCAAATTTTTGAATTTTTTTTGCTAAATTAATTGACCTCGTAGCTCTATAGTTCTCGACAGAACAATAGTGGACAAAATAAAATGAACATCCTGTATAATATTTATTTGTATTTTTTTAAGGCTTTGCAATAAAGGGGGTCAGATTACTGCATTCAGAGAAATATATAAAAGCACTGGCTCAACAATTTGTATATGAATTAGAAGATTATGGAGTTTGCAATACAAAACTGCCGGATATATTTCAAAATATATCGTAAGTAAATATGTATGAATTAAGAATTTAGTTCCGCCCATTCTATCAAATTCAGTAGTGTCGTTTACTTAGTTTTTATGAGGATATACAATAAATAAGATACTACTGTTATTTTATTATTATAAAAATATATGTTACAGTAAAACCATTCGAAATTATCATGTAGTTGGTAAGTTTATTAGCAAATGTAAAACCGAATCTGTGAAAAATAAGATAATACTGACACAGTCACAGTGTCAATGTCAGTGACTGAAAATATTGTTATTTGTATGGCTATG
Organism: Harpalus rubripes; assembly: GCA_963082715.1. NCBI lineage: Eukaryota > Metazoa > Arthropoda > Insecta > Coleoptera > Carabidae > Harpalus > Harpalus rubripes. The sequence goes on from OY720449.1 coordinate 42,647,110, forward strand.
AATCGACATAATATATTATCTGAATTAATAAATAAACTTAGTTACAGCGAAAGTATTGTCAACAACGAGCATAGTTTTAATATGACATGTAACTTAGCGTGTTAAATCCATCCTTATCGCGCTCACTTCTAATCATTGCAAATGAGAGAGATACGTGTAAGCCAATTTGTTAGTTCGTTCTTGATAAAGGTGACCTTGATCGGACTTTGAAAAAAATTACTGTATAAGAATTTTTACAAGTATCCACACAAATACTGGACTAGGAAATTCCAGAAATACATTAGCAAATTTTGCTCAAAATAGATGGATGACTACTGAATGATGAAATATTGCACCCTTGTCTTGTTATTCTACTATCATCCAGATACCGTATAGTCTTCCATCTATTTTAAGTAAGACATGCTAAAGTTTAAATTGTGGTGTGTTTCAAGATATTTGCAAATCTACCTGCCTTCGTAATGACGCGGTACACCGCAGAACAGCACGGTATGTACGATCCTATGCGTCAGGGGAGGATTAGCAAAATTTTGGAAAATGATGTAGAGGTTCTTAATATACCTGATTTTATTTATAATTTGTGAAAATTTGGTGTAATGTCATATTCTTTGTTCTGTATTTTTCAAAATTCAAGTGAAACACTAAATTTCACACAAATATTTCGTGTGCTGGATTTCAAATATTTTGTTACAACCCGGTCATGTTACCCATCAAGCGCACTTAAGAAGCCAACCGCTGCGTAAGTCGAGGCAGGTACGTTTGCAAATATCTTGAAACAAACTACACAATATACTATTATGTATTTCTGGGATTTCTGAGTCCATTAATTAAATGGATATAGTTTGTGTCAAGAAAAATGCACATTGACCTTTCCGCCCATCTTAGCATGTATTTGCTTAAGCGATTTGCAAGGGTAGAAAAACAAAGAAATATTCACAATTTTTTCCAATTACCAAATTTAAAACAATAAGCACAAATTAGGTATTAAAATTCATAATAAATTTACTAAAATTTATAGTTTAATAATATGTTTATATTTTTTTTACATTTTACAAATATTAAAAATATATACTTAAAGTAACAATCAACAATAATGCTGTAAATTTGATAATCCACTCCTGGTCGGTCAGGGAAGGAAATGCCCCGGTGTGATGGGTTGGGCGATCTTAAAAGTCGAGACAATGTGCATTTATTTATCTTGACACAAACTATACTTGCAAAAATTCTCATACCTTTATTTTTCATACCTATAATTCTAATCTTCTTTAAAGGAATATATAGAAATCATTTTCCTTTCAAATTTAAATCATAGGACAAAGTTATGAAAAGAAACCACATCTACGAGTATAAAATCATTTAAACGACAATTTTCATTCGCCAGTCGTACTACTCATATACCTACTTAAAAGTTTCGATTTACGAACAAATAATATTTTTGCAGCATCGTAAACTTTTTTGGAATGAGTGTTATTGGTACAATTGATTATACCAATGGATTCATAAGCACTTTTCAAGAAGTTGGATTAAAAACATATGTTCAAGAAGCTATGATCAATGAAGCAGAAAATTCAGCGTATATGTATGTTGATCTAATAATATCATCATTGATGATTTTTTACGACTACCATGCTTCTTTGACTGAAGGAGATTTTAAGGGAACGGTTGCTATACCCAGAAACAATATAGAAATCCAATTACAGGTAAGTAAAATAAATATAATAGTAGTAAGATGTTAACAATTAGCCGAAATCTCAGTCAAACACACAAAATGCATTCGTTCTACACATCGTACAAAAAATTCATAAAGAGCACATACACATCAATTAGCTCTAAAAACAGCCAGAAATTACTTGAAGGATTCAATCATTGCGTAGCATTAGCAATGTTTAAGAATTTAAATAAAATGTAAAGAATTTAATTAGGTAACTCTTAATTTGGCCTGAAATTTGCTTTTTCCGTTTTGAACTTTTCCAATACACCAAAATATAGTTTATTTGGTCCTTGTATATCAGTTCTTGCATTTATGTTGTTGCAATCATCCCTGGTATGTAGCATTTCAAAAAACATCCCAAGTAACACAAATGACCTAAAATCGACGTCACTGTGACGTCCTAATTCACGTCATATAGTCGTCCTGAAGACGTCTCAGCGTGGAGCTGTGCGACGTCATTTTAAGACGTAGTTTCGACGTCATTTTAAGACGTTGTTTAGACGTCATTTTAAGACGTTGTTTCCACGTCATTTTTAGACGTTGCTTAGACAACATTTTAAGACGGTGTTTCGACGTCTTTTTAAGATGTTATTTCGACGTGTAGATAGACCTCAGATATATGCCGAAAATAACTTAAAGTGGTAGGAAAAATAAACAATTTATTTTTGAAGTATATTGTATGACAAAAATTTAAATAAAAAATACAATAAAATATTAAACCTACATAGAATTCCTGAAAAAAATATTCATAAAAATTCAAATTAATTAAATAATGCATCTATCAATATTATCCATACATGTACATTTATTTACTAGAAATGGAGACTACAAGAATACATGAAAATTAAATTTAGCAAAATTTCCGGATCATACTGGATACATTAGCTGTTAAAAGCAAAAAATACAGTTTTGTCCGGAAAATTATCAGTAACTATTCTTAGCAGGTATTCAAATTAATATATAACAATACTCTAGATAAAATAATAACTGTTTGTTATACATTAACTTATCTTTGCCCAAGAATAGTTCCTTTGAGAACTGTATAATCTTATTAGAATTATAAGGTAGTTTTAGTTTCAGAGTATTTATTTTTGTAATTATTATGAAATAAGTAGTTAATCACTTAAATATGAGAAAATTTTGCTTTGTTTTTTTACAGGAATGTCTTGGTTTATATTACCAACCAGTTCATGTTTTGATTTTAAACTAGAAAAATTAATTTCTTCTACTATGGCCATTGTTTTAAGTTGATGTATTTAGCCATCTGATAATTTTCACCTGTTATTGTCACGGATTACAATGTCGTCAATTCAGAACATAAGCTGTTACTACAATTTACAAATACAATATATACATTTATGCCTTTTTCATATCCTGTATATTACGCTTACGAAAAACTTCTGAAAATATTGTGTCTACAAAAGAAACAGTAATAAGTATAATTTCAAAAATGTTACATTTTACATACCTTTACCATAACAAAACAAAAACATTGGTACAAATAAAAATAAAAATTTCCAATATATACTTTGATTTTTGTACCACAAATATAACAGATATAACCTGTCTCTTTTTCACAGTCATATGTATATAAATGTAAATATGTTTTTAATAAATAAAACATAAATGTCATCACGGCTTATCCATTTCGGTGTCCATGACAGATAACCATAATTAAATAAAAATTTATATTAAATTTGATTTATATTACATTTTTTCAAATTTTAAAAATTAATGTTTATATTATTGCATTAAGAAAAAATAAAATATCAATTTGATATTTAAATTACAATAATATCCACCTTCGTGTATTATAAACAATTATAAGTTGCCAAATTTAAAAAAAAATGAATATAAATTTTTAATAATATTAAAAATAAGATAAAAATAATCGTTGCCAAGACGTCAAATTAGACGTGTGACAAAGGTTTAAATAGACGTAATTATGACCATATAAAGTCGTCATATGGTCGTCATAGTGACCACTAATTTGACGTCTAAATAATCCTATTTCAGACCAAAAATAAACGTCGCAATGTCGTCGCATAGACGTCAAATTAGACGTCTAAATAGTCCTATTTCAGACCAAAAATCAACGTCGCAGTGCCGTCGCATCCACGTCAAATTAGACGGCAGCATATGACTTAAATTCAACCTATAATCAACGTCACTTTTTGGTCGACCGTCGGTACTTGGGATACGTTTGGAGTAATAGGGGAATCCACCATTTTTTTAAATATAATTTCATCTGAACGTATAAGTAAAACTGAGACTGTCGGTGAAAATCCGGTGGAAAAATTCCTATCAATAAGCGAGTTATAGTCCCCCGAAATTTGAAAATATAGATGTGACGTCACGAATATAAGTTTTTATATCAAACTGTTTTCTTCGTGGACCTAAATGTTCTTGAAATATAAGCTGTTTCTAAATTATATTTATAAAAAAATAAATGAATATGATTATACTGTACAAGTCTACACGATTTATAATTGGAAGTGTATTTAAATTATTAAGTTTAATGCAAAATATTTATATTCAAATAAAAATTGTTTGAGAATTGCAGTATTGGACTGATAACCACGCCTCCGCTATTTGAATTTCTCTATTTCCATTGGTAGTAGGCTCCTCCCCTAAGTGGGTATTCGTTATATATTTATAGGCCGTCTTTGAGTCGCCAATCAAAATAATATATATGGATTTCATATAAGTGACGAGCTGCTATAACAAAAACCCCCTTATTTCCGAAATATTTCAATTATATCGTTTTAATTCTTTATTAATTAATTATTAAACATATACTTTCAATATTTTTTCCTAATTTCTCTTAAATCAATTGCGCTGTAGTCCCCTATTATGTTCTTCCTCCAAAATCTTGAAATTGTCCAAATCGAAAGTGTGTTTTAATGTATTAGAATGATCAGTTCAGAGCACATTTGTTTGAAGTGTTGTTTTGTATTGATTCGAATATCATCTTGTAGTTCCTACATATGTAGCTTTGCACTTTTCAGTAGACAGGGAACTTTATAAAACACGTTTGATTTGTCGTTCTTGTCCACTGGTTCCTCAAGCTAGCTGTAAAGCATGCCTACTGTCGAAATAAGGTTACATGGAATATCAACGATGAGTTTATTCTTTAACATTTTATTTAAATTCGGCGCCAGACATTCCACATGGCGTAAATAGTAGTATATTATTCAATTATTTTTTAAGTCATGATAAAATATTATTATTCTTTTATAAGGTGAAAAAATATTACAATAAGCCCGAAGCTCTAACTTATAATATAGAGATCAAAGGAACTTCTCCAGCTTTTATTGTTACAGTATGGGATTATATACCATCTAATAAGTACACTGAAGTTATCAACAAAAATGTAAGTATAATTCGTAACAATTATTAACATACAATAATAAGAGATATAATAAAAAATGTTGCATAGATAATGCTGAGTTTGATGGACGACGAATTCAAAAAGAAAATTGAAGAGTTTTGGACGAAAATTTTAGGGAAAGCAATTAAGAAGTTAACATTCCCTCAAATGTGTTACAATTGTTAATCAATGTATCGATTTGTATTAATAAAGAAGGAATTAAAATATTGAAGAATCAGTCAAAAAATTTATTTAAGGTGCGGCTATTACCGACGTTTCGCATCCTACTCATCCATCTTCAGGGTTTGGAATTTTTTTTACAAGTAATTGGTAAATTACTATAAACATTTTACAATATTGCTTATAAAGGTACTTGTTGATATTTAACTGTAAACATATTATTAAATAAGAAAAAAGGATGAACATATCGTCAAAAAATGATAAATAAATAAAGAAGCGTGCATACATCTCATATTTAAATAGCAAACTAACAAATTCTTTTTTTTTAGAACAAATTAACAAGATTTTATCGGTTTTATATGAAATTTCTTTCTACACTGTCCTATTCTCGGGAACCTTTAATTTTGGGTCTTTTTTTAAGTTAGTTTTAGTTTTTATTTTATTTTCCGTTAATAAACTTCCGTAATATTTAGTGAATGTTGTTTGTCTGTCTGTGCATTGACGTTTTAAACTGTTATTATTAACTTCATATAGCAGCAACTATAAGTAAGTCAGTCTGACAGAATTTTAACTCATTCTGCAACAAATAATACATTTAAAATATTTATCAGACAGATCAGCTATTTTCATTATTTTTCACGACATAAATGACAAAAAATAAAGCTTGTTTATAATTTATTAAAAACCACAGACCATCATACACTATCAGACTTGCCAACTCTATGTTAAATTCTAAAACACGACACTCTTGTGCCACCTAGCGATGCTGAGTTGAAATAACTGTCAAAAAGACGGGCAGCAGTATATTTTGATTATTTGTTTTTCTAGTACAATTAATAATAAGACAAATAATTATATGTATATACAATAATTTATTTTTACAAAATCTTTGATAAAAAACATCTATTATTACATTTTGATTTGTTTCAACTTTTACTATTTTTTACATAACAACACTGAGATTTTCAACGGGATCCTGATTTAAAGATCTCAGCGTGAGGTACAAAAAACCCTGCTTCTGCAGAGTTTTCCATAAGTATTCTTCGTTATTTCTATTCATTTGAACGATCCACTGGCGTCGCAAAACTTCATTCCTCGGAAAGCAGAACAATTGTCCTCGTACATCTTTGAGAAGAGAATTAGTATGACAATCATTATCAACACATTTCGACGGCTAAAAGAAGTATCAAAATATATTAATTATATTCAAACTTAAATGTACTTTTCAATAAATACAATGCATAATTGTACAATACATACATTGCTACAGTTCAAGCAAATATCATACATAATACAATCATTTGTATAGTACCTATTCTACTGCTCAAGCAAATGCAACAAATAATATTACAAAAATATGTATAGGTTTGTGAAAAAAAATATTCAAATTGTACTTACAATTCTCATGGCTATGGTTTTATCTTTACAACAGTATGATGGTCTGTGATGTGATCTTAACACTTCAAACACACGCGAGCTGTGCGCGCGAAAAATGAAACGTCACGTCAAATTTGAAATATAAACAGTCGACACGTTGTACTATGCGACAACTGCGCCAAAAATACCACTACCGACGCTGAGCTAAACTAATTGCTCTTGCAAACGATAATCAACCTAAGTGACAGTGGCCTGTTAAAAACTACTTGACGCCTATCAACGACGATCGTCATGCACAGCCCACTAATTGATTAGTTTTTTTTTTATTTTGTCAAAATTAAATATTATAATGGTTTTAATTATTTCATTAAAATTTAATGAAATATTGTATAAAACATGTGAGATAAGAATGTTTATTCATTAAAAAAATTTAACCCACTCGCTCTACGGGCTCGTTGCTTAAACTTTCTTTTCATAAATAAACATCTTAACTCACTTAGTGTATCGCGAGTGGCCGAAATAAGGTAGATGCTTCGTTTCCCACAACCAAGCCACACCAAACATTCTATTCTGTTCTCATATGCTGCGGCCTTTCAGTTGCAAAGAGCAAAGTAATATTAACAATATAGTTAATATTAAATAAAAATAATGTTTCATAATATTAATGGCACTCTGAATATAATAAATGGGTAGAACATTATTATTTTAAACATGAAATGTTCTTACGAAGTAGGGTCTACCCAACAATGTAATCATGTTCTTGCTTCTATTTTGTAACAGATATTTTTGAAAAATGGTATTTTGATTAAATTTGAATTTATTGAAAATTATATCATTGTTTTTTCAAAAATAATATAATACCCAGTTGCACCGCTGACACTTAAATTTTAAGCTAGGCTTAAACATAAAAGTACATATCGAAATTTTGACAGCAATTTTCAATTACTCATTTAACGTTTCGTTTCGCTCCGATATAGTCAGTTTAAGGAACACTTAAAATTTAAGCGTCAGCAACCTGGCATAAAAGTTTTAAAAGAATTATCTCGAACTGAATTAAAGTGCGTTTGGGCACAGGAGTAACATTTAACTTCAACTTAAACGGAATCTGAATGAGCACTCAAAACTATACAACATTGCCTCTTTAACCGACCTCGTAGCTCTTATAGTTTCGGAGATCCTAATGGCAACCCAATTAATTTGAGACACCATATGTATATATCTTTAAACAAGTAATTAATATAATTTAAAGCAATTCAAGATTTGCACATCAAGATAAACTTAACACATGGTTATTGTTTTAATATTAAAATTATTTAAATTAGACGAAAAAGTTCAAAATGTTAAATTTGTGACATATACGAGTAAAAGAAAATACAATCATATATGGAACAATACGTGCATATTTGCTTATTTTATATATCGTTAAATTAACATATTTTTAACATTTTTCAAAAATAGTTCATTATACCATGTTTTCTAAAATGAATACCACTTATTACATCTAAAAAGTGCTGTAGTTATTTTAATTTTATTGGAAATAGATAAATATATTTTAATTTATTTGTAAAAAAAATCGATTTTCATTTCAGTTTATAAGTGTCATAAAGTATAATAGTTATTTACCATACAAATACGTAAAGCATATCGCATACGTTGTGCACATATATTCTATATCTACTGTACCTACATGTATTGAAAATTTCATTAACCTTAGTCCAAGCTCTGAAGCTTTTAAGCTAAGAGGATAACTTTAAGATTGAACGCAAAATCTGCTATCTCTGTACTCTAACGCTTCTGCTTACCCACTTCGAAATTCCCCTTTCTAATAACTACTTGAGTTTACTATTTAGCTCGTTTACTAGATTTACTTGCTTCATTAAAATTTACAGCAAACAAAATATAACTCAACCTCAACATCAAGTTTAATCTTCGAGATAATTAAATTTAACACTAACTTTGTAAAGAGAAACAAACAATGTCGTTTTGTTCAGTTATTTGTCGGAAGTTCAATGAAATACTTTATAGATAATAATTTGATTTATTTGATATTAATGGACTACCAAAATATCAATAAAACCATTTAGTAATCATTAAATACTAATATTTATCACTTACTACACACTACACACATATACGAGTACCTACATTTACCATAAACGAATTTAGTGTTTGTAATAGTAAAACATCTAAATATAGTAAGAAAATATTTAAAATCTATTCAAAAAAATTTCTTAATATATTTTATTAATTTCCGAAAACTGTTATTTTTACCCTCTATAGAATGTCCTTGAAAGCTGTGACGCCACAATCACAGACATTAGAAAGAGACGGAAAAGAGAGAGAACATGATTAGTTTTGATATTTGAGAGACACATTTAGCAACTCAGCTGTGGCAGAGAGGTTAGTTTATTTATTGTGAAGAAAGAGATTTGTGCTCTTCTGGCCAGTGTTTTATAATGTCTGCAATACGTAAGTGTTTTGTACCTGGTTGTTTTAATAATTCTGAGGATACGCCTACGAAAATATTTTTTCCTACAACCGTGCGTGAAAAGTACTTTTCACGCACTCATTACAGTGTGTAAAGTTTCACTTTTCAAGCACTAGTGCGTGAAAAGTACTTTTCACGCACTAGTGCTTGAAAAGTAAATAGGCGTTGCTATGCAATATTAAAATTTGGTTAATTTACCTGTCAAGTATATAATTAGGTAGTAAATAATAATGAAAGTAATAAAATTTATCGAGAAATATGAATATACATATAAATGAAACAAATCTAATATTTTTTTAACAGATTGAGTACTAATCTAATTTTTAAGAACATTAACATTTTTTGACATGTATTTTAACCTAACTTAATTTTTAATATTAATATTAAATGTACAATTTGTACATTATAAAAGACTAATCATCGTCTGTCTGAGATTCTTCCAAGTATTTAAGTTACATTTTGTACAGTATTATGAGAAAGAGTACTAACAGTATTTGAAGCTGCTGGATGCCTGTACACTCAGTATTATGAGAAACATCAATACCATTTCGGTTGTAGGAAAAATGTTGTATGCAACACGTGTGTAAAATAGTATTTTTTGTCTCGTGCTACAATTTCCGCACTCGACTAAAAAAGTACTACTTTACACACTTGTTACATAACTATTTTACGTTCCAAGTAAACATACAATTAGAAAAAGAAGTGTACGGTCTATGTGATGACAATGAAATTACCAGAACCAGAACATGCATTGTATTGTTGTGAAGATCATTTTGATGTAGGTATATTTATAACATAACAAATATAAACATTTACAGCAAACTTTCTGTACATTCTCCAGTTGGAATCCGATGCTGTAAATTGGACATATTTTAAATTCACGGGCGGTAAAATAAAAATAAAAGAAGGTATTGTGCCACATAAAAAATTATGAAACAAATGTTGAAGAGTCCCAGCTTTCGTTATTAGTATAACCAGGGTCCATTTCGACACTTTTCAACTCAAGGAAACAATCACAAACAATGATACCATACCATGTGGTTGACAATGACAGCAGCTGTTATCTGAAACATCTTAAGGGTATACAGGTTTGGCTTTGGTCGGATGATTCCGTCATTACTGTCATTCCGTGAGTTCTACGTCATCAGAAAGAAATTCAAGTAACACATACAATTTTTTAAAATTAATTAATTTTTAAATCGGACAAAGACCAAATAATGCTATATATGAAGTTGAACTTTAAGAAAAAAAATATGGGATATGACTCCAATAAGCTCAGTAGAAACGTTGTACAAGTAGGTACATTTTATTTGAAATCATCTAGAAATTACACAATATCGTCATTAACAGTTCAGTAATCCATTATTTACGCCCATTTCATACAAATGCAATATGTTGCCAACCTTTTGATAATTATTATTATACAAGTAAGAAAATTTGAGCAGGTGTATGATGTAAATTTGTACGCAAAACGACCAAAAATATGTGCAAGATGAACGAACTAAATAATTCCGTCGAAGAAGTTTGTAAAACACATAATTTTGAGTGTTCTTTACAATAACTTCAATGTCCGAGGTTAGCAACATTGAGTGTCAGACTGGTATGTAAACATAATCTATAAGAATAAACATATTTCATTTTAATAATTTTTCGATTTCAAATAAAATTTAATATGCACTTCAATACTAAAGTTTGTTTTTATCACTCATATGACTTATTTTTCTTGGCCCTGTGGGCCTTGGCCATTGAATTCCACGTTAATGTTAAAAAATAGAACTTGATACAAGTATTTTTTTACGGAAAGAGATCCTTAAAAAAATGAAAATATGTTTATCATCACGTCTTATTACCCAAAGCTGTGTTAATCTGCTTTTTTACATTCCGTCACCTTTAGGTAAGGAAGGTATTGTCTTTGGTCAAAAAAATCGATGATGAGTTTTTAATGAATAAGCACGTTTTAGGTTCCCTAGAATGCGATTTTACTATTTTTACGATGATGTCTGTATGTAGATATGTATGTTTGTATGGATGGATGTATGTATGTACGTGTGTGTGTGACGATTTTTTCGGATCGCATAACTTCTATACCAACTTTCCAAAAATTATAATTTTTGCATATTCCTTTTCTTTATATCTATATGAAGAGCTGATTAGATTTTGGTTACAATTGGTCGATCGGAAGTACCTTAATTTGAAGATTTTAACAGTTTTTCTTGAAAAAGCGGTGTTAAATATCATTTTTTCACATTTAATGTTATAAATATTAAAGAATATTTTATTCTCTATAAGATTTGATTACATTTTATACTTCATATTCAATGGATATAGAGTAATAAATTTATAAAGAAATTAAATTTCATAAAGCAGCAAGCTGTGCTATAACAATAATAATAATAATAATAATAATAATAATAATAATAATAATAATAATAATATATTTATTTCACTCGACATATTATACACGCGTTGAAAAGATCTCAAGAAGCAGATACATACATACATATATTACAAAATAAAAGCATAAATATTAATTACAAAATTTCATTATTGAAATTGTTATATTCTGCTACAGAATAAAAGCAATTATTAATTAAAAATATTTTGACAGCTTGCTTGAATGTTCTCAAGTTACTACAATTTTTAATTTCGGGTGGTAATTTATTAAAAACATCTAGACCTAGATATTGAGAAGATTTTCTTCCTATATTTAATCTGTTGCAAGGCAATCTAAAGTCCTGTTTATTCCTTGTATTGTATTTGTCTAAATCCATGTTTATTTTTATAGACATACTTGCACAATTCCAGTAAAAATAGAGAAGCTAATGTTAAAATATTAAATTTTTTGAATAAACTTCTGCATGAAGTTGACTGCGGGACTCCAGCAATACATCTAATTATTCCTTTCTGGCAAATGAATATATCCGATGCCATTGGAGAGGAACCCCAAAAAGAAACACCGGACGCAACATGTGCATGGTATAGCATTATTAACTGCTCTGTATTAAGAATATTTTTAACATTTTTAATTAAGTACCATGTGTAATTTAGTTTTTTAATAATATGATGGCAATGGTCGTTCCACAAACAATATTCATTCATATGTAAACCCAAGAATTTTGTCACTCACCCTTTGCACCGTACTGTTACTAATTTTAATATTCATGTCATTTTTATTCACTTGATTATGAAATCTAATGTAATTAGTTTTATTTTCGTTAAAAAATAATTCATTAATGTTAAACCAGGTTGTTAGTGAATTGAAACACCTGCTATATTAAGGATATTCTGATTGACAAATGTTAGTGTCAAGTGCATTTGACAGTATGTTTGTGTTATAATTTCACTGGAAATATATAATCTCTTACAATAAACTTTCTGTATGGAATTCGTACAAAATACATAGAACTGAAGGTAATGTACTGAAAATATGGAATCTTTTACAAGAAAATATCTGTGTGGAATTTTTACAATATACATAGATCTGACCACGATCTGACGGAAGGTAATGTGCTGGCCACATCAGATTTTTATTTGCTGTCATGGAAAGAACACCACACGGGTTTTTCTAGCATTTGAAAATTGGAAATAAGTAATTTTTAATTTGTCTCCAGCCGGATTTAAACCTGGGCCATCAAAACTAAAACTGATAACATACCATACCATAACACATACTCCATGACGATACATACATTCGTATTTATTTAGAGAGAGAAAAAGCCTCTCTCAATACGTATAGTGCTCTCTTAATGCTTAAATTCTTTTTTTTTCTTTTAAGTATTCATCTTTTGTCAAATTCTTCCATTTTTCTTTAAGCCTATTAATTATATTCAACAGATTTGAAATATATTATTATTTGTATTTCTATATTTGTAATTGTGTACGTTAAATTCCCACAGGTGTAGTATTTATGCCGCTACTATTTAAAAATAAAAATGCTTGTAAAATATTGCGAATTCTACGAAACATTAACTTAAAATATGTGAGAAGTAACTTACATTGCGACTTTCAAACAACTACAGTGTCAGTTTATTTAAGTTTTTGTGTTGGAAAAAGGAGAATTCAAGAAGTTATTTATTCAACAAGTACTTCATGTCAGACTTTTTGTATGTACATAAAATAGTGTCTACATAAATTAGACAGTGTGTTGCAACATATGGGAAACATTTTTAATAATTAAATATCTGACAAATAAATTTATTGTCTTCAAACTACAAAAAAAATACAAATATTGTTATATTATTTTATACTTTAAATTCTTAGTATTTTGAAAACAGCGAAAAATTTGTAAGATTTATAATAAAAAGTTTTCCATACGATCAAACATGAAACCAAAATGAATCACACGGTATAAATAACGTTTTTAGTCGAACTTAACAAAAAAAATAATTTTTCGTACGCAAAAGCGGCCAAAAAATAACCGTTTTCGGCCGCTTTCATTATTATGCGATTTAAGATAGCGCCATCTATTAGTTCGAATGTTAATAAAGAGAAAGTAAACGTTTCTAAAGGAGTCTCACATATGTACAATTGTTCAGTTGTTATAAATAATTATATCAATAAATAAAAATCAAATAAAATTATATTTATAAATTTTATAAAGGTCGACTAAACAATTTCATGTGCACTACTGCCAAAAAGTGTTATTTCGTCCTTGTCTGCTTACTGACTCGGCCGAAAAAAATATTTTTTTGGCCTTGGTACACAAATAATACTTAAGGGGGGGGGGGTTCGAAAAAGCGACATGAAGTAATATCGGTCAGACTATGTACCATTGTATTTTTTCTTATAAAATGAACCAACAGAGGGCAATTGGATGGTTCTGGTCTGTACTAAGGTTCGTTTATATAATCTTGCGGCATCATATCATGTGGTATTTCTGTAGGCAAGGCATCTGTATTGATATTGTAGTATTTCGGTTACAAAAGAAGATAAACCACAGGCATCCTTATTTCGATTTCTCCTGAACTACGGGCGGGTAATGATAGGATTAATCACAATTACAATAATCCTGTTAGGATTTTCGAGCAATTTACCTTTTCATATTTCATAACTTTGTGTAATTTGTAAGAAATTAAATGTGTTTGTATTAAAATTTATAATAATGATATATAATTTAACACAAGTGTAAAATTTATCCTTTTACAATACTGGGAATCGTATATTAAAATTTTTCATTTTAATTTTATTATTTAGGTAACTAAGTATGTATGTAGTGATATAAGACTGATATTTAAGGATTAAGGATAAAAATGTTTATAAAATAGTGAAATAAAATGTGTTTGCTACGAAATAAGAAAATAGAATACGAATATATCAAAAGGCCACATGTACCTGGTGTCAGAACTTTTGTACAAAGGAGAACAAAGTTATTTATTCACAAGTTCGTAAAGTAAAACTTGTTTGTAACTTTAAAGCCTGTATAAATATATATAACACTGTACGTACGAGTTCCGTACAACCTGTGTCATATTCATTAACATTTTAGAACTTGTTTCCCATTATACTATTTACTATTAGCCCTTACAACATGTTATCATTTTTTTTAATACCCTACCCTACATCCTACACTACTGCCGCACTATTTCTGCATTATTTTTACCTCACATAATCACGATTTCTAACAAATATCACTTTGCCCCATTATGACAGGGAGATAAGATCGAATACCCTCATCCGCTTTGCTGGAAAACAACTCTGAAACGTTATCGCGTGGGACTCCACAGATTGTCCTGACACAGGGAACACAGAACTCATAACGACCAGGAAGTGCTGTAAGGTCGTTCCCGAATGGTATTGATCTTCAACGGAGCTAATAATGGCAATGATGATAACCGTTGAATCACTTTTGCGGTTAATTTTGAGGGAAACTTGTCGATTGTGGTTAATACTATTTAACACGAAATGTGAAATTGCGTCTTTGGGAATAAATTTTCCAGAGAATGAAGTTTATGTTTTATTAAGTGACATAAATATAAGTGACAAGGTAACACACTGTAAACTTTGTTGCAAGATTTGCATTAATTATCGCAGACATCTTGGAAGTCATTTACATATTTACAAACATTGCATTTCGTCGTAGGCGACTCCAGATAAAATTAATAAAGCCCGGCCTAGACACATAAATATATTTATGAACTGAAATTGACATATTTACAAAGAAGGATTTAGGGACTGTAAAATAGAAAATTTACGTCACAAATTTAGACACCTTGTTTTTATTAATCTGTTATAATCCACATCTGTATAGCGAAACGAAGAGAAGCGTTAATTGGAATTATCTAGTATCAAAAAAATTGTAAATGGGTGATAGAAACATTGACCCACACACACAGAAGTGCTGCCCGTACACAACTGGGCGACGGCTAACTGGGCGAGTCATACTGGACGATGGTCAATTGGGCAATTCAATTTGATGAATTTTTTTGCAACAGAAAAAATAGAAAAGGTGCCAAATCCGTGTTTTATAAAATGTGGGTGAAACGCAGTCAGTATGTCAAACCTCCGTTGACTTAGCGATGTTTTACAATCTGACTAGCCGTCTAGACGTTTTATAAAATATCGAACAGGTCACTTATCTTGTATATTTCTCTAAAAATAACAACAATAACCTGACCTAATGCACAAAAGTCACGCTTCGAAATCTCTGGCCGAGTTTTGTGCATTATGTTATGTTAGATAATTAAAGTCGAGACCAAACTGCGGTCCCTTTGCAGGAACACCGTTTTGCTAAACAAGCAACAAGCCCTAACATAACATAATCTAATACACTATTTTGTAATTCTACACATATGTTATTTTATCGGCCAGTACCAATTGAACACCCTGCTATTTTGGTGTGATATGTGATATGTATTTCTATATTTTTACGGATGTGTTTCTGCTATGTGCTGGTTCTAAGTATAGGTATTTACTTTCGGCGCTGATCATCTGATGTTGAGTGAAGTGATTTTCAACGTCCTTTGTCTGCTGAACCTTAGCCGTTGTATTATTATCGCCAGAGGGTAGGTAAGGATATTTCTCTATTGGCCGTCTTCTAGTGATGCCTGGGGTTTGAGAAGGAAGTACGGTAGAGGTTAGATGGAAGGATATTTCTTTGAGCAAACTTGATCTGAAGTCTATCTACATTCTACACGGTGATTAAATGGAGTTTTGTGTTATTTTCACGAATACAGCGTGTCCGGATTTTGAGGGCCATCGTTGAGATCGTAGAAAGTATAAAACCTGTAGTACCTACACGAATCAATATATCGTTTCAAAGTTATTCTCATTTGAATGTACCTACCTACCCATTTACGTATATGCATTGGCACGTTCAAGCATAAACAAATTTAATTAATTAATTAAATTAATTCCGTCACTTCCTTTTCACGAAAAGCGAGAATTTTCCTAGCGATTTAAGGTCATTTTAAAAGTGGCATGTAACTACCACATTTAATTTTTGGTGTCAATAACTTTATGACGATTACTTTTAGGTTAAAAATGAATAATAGATGGAGTCTAAGGCTAAATTTAACTAAAACTATTATGATTACCCCTTAACCTTAAAATTAATTTTAACAAAAACTAAATACGTATTTCGAGAACTAAGTTCTCATCATCAGTAGTACAACAAGTGAACGTTAAACAGAGTATTCAAGATTACTCAACATGTCAACCATGCCAGAGGTCCTAACAACTCTGAAAAACAAGGGAGAGAACTGGGATTATGTAGGGATGGGAGTCACAGGTGAAAGATTACCTTTAAACGAAGATAATTTTCATCCAATAATAAGTCATTAAATTTTAAATCGTCTAATAAAATTTAACTATTTATTTATTATTAAACTCTCGTATGCATCTAAATATCTATCATTATTAAACTGTTTTAAAAGTTTAATATTAGAATTGGTAACTTTGTGATTATTAAACCGAGTGTCAATTTGTCTTTTAGTTTGACCGATGTAAACTTTATTACAACCATTACAACTAATTTTATAAATACCGGATTTTTTGTTAGTATCTATTTTATCTTTAGGGTTACCTAATAACGATTTAATGGTATTATTTGATTTGTAAGTTACGGTTAAATATTGATTTTAAAAATTTTTATTTAAACTTTTGGAAGCTTTATCGTACGGTAGTGTTATGGATTTATTATTATTATTTTTATTATTAGATGGCGTTAACGTTGTAAAATTAGAAATGGATTGGGGATTTTTAAATTTATGAACTAATTTGTCGATAGTTTTAACCGGGAAGCCGTTATACTTAGCTATTTCTTTAATATAATTGAGTTCAGTTTTAAAACGTTTTTTGTTTAAAGGAAATTTAGTTAATCTGTTTATTAAGAAATTAAACGAAGCTAATTTATGTTGCCAAAAATTATTTGAGTCAGCAGTTATAAATCTATTAGTGTTCGTGGATTTTCTATAGATATCAAACTCTGTTAGAAACAAGAACAAACTAGAGTTTGATATCTATATAAAATCCACGAACACTAACAGACAGGGGCGCGCCGTTACAGGGTGCGATGTGTGCGTCGCACACGGGCGACACTTGGTCAGGGGCGACACGGCGAGATAAATTGTAATAAGTTTTTTAATTTAATATGCCCATTTTTCGAGGCTCACATTGGGATTTCGTAAATTATAAGAGATACGAAGTCGATTAAATTGGGGCAAAGTTGCCCCAATAGAAGACTATTTTAAAGATGTTTTTGTGCATACTAATGGTTACTGTACAAAACTCTAAATGGCGTGATTTAGTACCTCGTTTAGTACTAAAAACGTCAAAGAGATGTGTCTTAACGTTCGGGACCGTTGTAAAAATTCAAAACACGACACGAACGCGGGACCGTTCTTGAATAGCTTACTAATAGCGTTTTCAGCTTACAAATTCAGTGCACACTAGTGCGAACTTTTTTGCACTGAGCGTTTTCAGCTTGTCATTGAGTGCAAAAATTAGTCAGCTGATGCGTTTTCAGCTTAAGAAAAAGTTACATCGTGCACTGGCTCAGTGCGAGTTTTGTGCACCGACTCCCTAGGCAAGTGCAATAGTGTCAGTGCAAATA
This sequence comes from Harpalus rubripes, assembly GCA_963082715.1. Lineage (NCBI taxonomy): Eukaryota > Metazoa > Arthropoda > Insecta > Coleoptera > Carabidae > Harpalus > Harpalus rubripes. Next base: position 42,665,282 of record OY720449.1, read on the forward strand.
TGGCGGCTAAACAAAATCGTTTTCAGCTTAAACTGCACTGCCACCGGATGAGGGCAGAACTCGTTCAGTGTGGTCACGTGATATGTAGCACTCAGTGCGCACTTGCACTGGGTAAGCTGAAAACGCTATAAGGTTGCATGTATATTGCTCTAAAGAGAACAACAATAAACTCAACTAACGCATAATACTTAGCCCGAGTTTGGATAGGTTGGGTAATGTTGGTGTATATTTATAGAAATTGCGAAAACCACGTCAATTTGAGATCTTAATTATTTGAACACGGTCCCGCGTTTGGTACTCTAGCCACTTCCTTTTATATTCACAAATAACTTCCAAATATGAAATTATATGGAATTTTGGTTTGCACGTCTTTAAGGACCCTTTTTTATTTTCCTTCAAACGACGAAGCTCAGATTATCACTATTGGATTTCAAGTAATGGGGTCCAGTTTATAATTTCTATAGTGGCAAAATTATACCATTGAAAGAGAGTTTATTTTAGCTTTCCAACGATGTATCTATGACTACGTTTACACGTATGAGAAAAGTTTACTTTGACTTGACTTTCAAAAGGCGACTTATGAAAAGTCAATTTAATGGTGCGTTTACACATATGGTCAAATCTACTTCACTTTACGTTTGTTACTTGTCCTTCACTCAACTTTGACTTTGACAGCAAAGTAAAGTTTGGTTATAAGTTATATTACGTATGATGTAAGTTACCTATTTAACTATTATCATCATATAATCATAATTAGGAATAAATTATTTATAGGAAAAATGGATAGTAAACTATAGTTACTAAATTTAAGCGTGATATTTTTAAATAATATAACTATGCAGCAACAATATTGAATGCGAAATAGATTAAATAATAATCGCATGAAATATTTAAAAATTCGAGAAAATTGTAAATTCAGATATAATACACAAAATTGTGTAATTAAATATCCAATTACTAGAAATTTGTGGATGAAAACTAGATGTCACTGTTAGTAAAGTAAAGTATGATTCGTTCGTTGGTTCACACGACTTTTTAAAAGTCACTTATATGAGTCAAGTCTATTTTACTTTGGACTCGACTTTAGGAAGAAAAGTAATAGGCGAGAGTGTTTACACAATGGCAAAAGTCGCCTTTTCAAAGTCAAAGTCAAGTCAAAGTACTTTTTCGCTATACGTGTAAACATAGTCTATGTTTCAAGCAGAAATTGCAAGAATTATTAATTTTATAGGGTGAAAACAATTATTGTGGTTTATTTAAAACATATGGTAATTATGAAAAAGTACACAGGCTGTCCAAGTTAATGTGCTCACGTAATTGTTGCCCCATTAGAAGACCATTTTAGTGGTGTCGTTATTTGAGAAAAAATCCGTAGGTCACTAGTTTTTTTTTCTTTCCAAATTTGAAATAGTACTAGATTTTAGTTTACACCTTTTTATGCCACTTTTTGATATTATTTCGAATGGCGATGCTTATTTTTTTATAAGAGTTGAAGTTGGGTGGGAGGGGGGCATCAAGATGAGGATTGGCACACGGGCGACTAAATGGTACGGCGCGCCCCTGCTAACAGATTTATAACTGCTGACTCAAATAATTTTTGGCAACATAAATTAGCTTCGTTTAATTTCTTAATAAACAGATTAACTAAATTTCCTTTAAACAAAAACGATTTAAAACTGAACTCAACTATATTAAAGAAATATCTAAGTATAACGGCTTCCCGGTTAAAACTATCGACAAATTAGTTCATAAATTTAAAAATCGCCAATCCATTTCTAATTTTACAACGTTAACGCCATCCAATAATAAAAATAATAATAATAAATACATAACACTACCGTACGATAAAGCTTCCAAATGTTTGTATAGCTTAGCTTTATAATATTTAGCATTTAACCCTGAATCTGTTGAGCGTATACTATAAATATAATTTTTTGTTTGAGTATTGAACAGCTGGACAATTTTAAAGATTAATACAATAAAATGTACATTGGATTTCATATGACAAACAATTTGATGTATTGATTCGTGTACTACAGGCTTGACGAGTTTGATTAAATGGAACATCTGGTGTGCCTTTGGGAGGACGTAGGCTTCTAAATAATGACGAAAATTTTATTTTGGTCGAAACATTCATTTTCAAATAACTCAAACAATTGGTAATCCAGAATAGTATATTCTACAACAAGTAAAAGAATGGCCCATATTCCACAGGAGCAAAAAGTTTGTGATCCGAGACGAAGGCGAGGACTACGATTTGCGAGTGTGGATTATGCCATTCCAAACGTGTTGTAGACCATACTTTCTCCAACAAGATTTTAGAAATCATACAAAAAATGTTGATAGATTATAACATTTATCATATACCATCAAATAATTTTTATGACGCCGGTCCATAAATTGCTTAAAATAACAGCATTTATACCTTTCTTTTCCTTTTTTTCGTAATAACTGGCCCACTGTATCATTCGCAAGTTCCCTTATTTCTGGTGGCTTACATTTCATATCTATAATCATTGTCATTTGACATTTTTCTCTACAAAATGTTATTTATTTAATTTTCTAGGTAATATATTATTTAGATAAACTTACTGCTCTAGAGATCTCCAAAAATCTGTAGAAATTAACAAAAAACTTCAAAGTATTAAAAACTTCGAAGGATCAAACGCGAATTCAGAAATAAATAAATGTAAACCAAAGTCATAACCATAGCAACCCAGAACCGAACCAAGATATTTGATATTCCGCGCTAATATGCGGCTAAAAAGATTCTGATTTGTCGAAAGCCGTGTGGAATTATTCCAAACGGCATTCGGAATTATACCACACGTTTTGTTTCAATGTTTCAAATAAAATAAATTTATATTCTTTTTGTTTATCTCGCGATTCCTTCGATATCACGATTTTTTTTTAAATAAAAGTAGTTGGCATCTGGTGAGAGTTTTGTGAACGTAGATAACGGGGAAAACATTTCTTCTTCTTATTTGAAATAAATGTGTATTTTGAATCTAAATAATATTTTATTTTGAACTAAATACTAAATCGTTTCGATGTTTACACTTTGAAGTAAAAACAACAAATGATGCCACATTTTTACCTCCCGCTACCCTTGATAAGGGAGGTATAGGGATCGTGCTAAAAATCGCATATCGAGATTTTGGTAAATGACCACGTTTTAAGGTCCCTAGAATCCAATTTTAACATTTTCACGATAATGTCTGTCCTGTGTGTATGTGTGTGTGGATCCTCCACTCTAACTTAAATACTATCATTCAGAAAATTTTGAAACCCTGTATTTCGAACTTTTTCTATAATGGAAAGAGCCCATTAGATTTTGGTGAAAATCGGATAACCGGAAATGGCACTTTACTAGAAGTTCAAAATAGGTTTTCTTCGAAAAATACCTTTAAATGTTATTTTTTCCTTTTACTATATATTTCATGGATAAATTTATAAAATTATCTATAATTTAAATCCCAGAGTCTACGGTTTAAACAAGCAAAACGCAGTTATTCAAATGTATGTAACTGACAGATACATGTCACTATCAAAGAACTAATCATTTCAAAATAATATTAGAAACGTTTTAAAAATTAAAAAGTAAATAGAATAAAATAGGAATTCAATACAGTTTCCAGCATAAGTAAATATGTAGGTATGTGTTTAGATTAATAAAAATTAAGGATTCACAAAAATGTTTAAGCTAATTCTCATTTTTGGATTAGTGAATTCTATTCTATCCCGGTATTTAAAATTTAATCTTCATTTTAATATAGCTCCGGTGGCTCAATAAAGCAACGCCTCATGTCATGAGGGCCCTCGAGGCTCTGAGTTCGAATCCCACTAAGGCATGGATGTGTGTGAATGTAAACCCACTCTGTAACTGGGATTTAATCCCGTTGAGGAGTTTAAAAAAATGGTAGTTACTTGGATTAGATTAGGATATATTTTAAGAAATAAACTGTAAAAAATATGGATTAACTTAATCTTTTTTGTGATTTGGGCTTTAAATGGCGGGAGGTATTGTTTTGACCACAGCAGATTTATCCTTATATTTCTTTTCTTACTTTTAAAAAGTACTTATTTTTTCTCTTTTCCTATTGATATAAGGGTTATTGTGTTTAAATTTGTTTTACCATTAATACCTTATATTTTTATAATATTCCTTATTTATGAAATGATAAATCACGCCAATGTTTGTCTTCAAGAGAAACCGATGTGGAAAATATCCCGTTTTCTAATATTATTCGTTTTTAATAAAATTTAAATGTTATGATTATTAAATTTCCGCTGATCATCCGATTGTGCGGTAATAGTATATTATGTTATTAGGAGTAGAAAGCGGTCTTTTTGTGTTGAACCCAGCTATTGCGGCCGAGGCGTTAGCCGAGGCCTGGCAAGCTGGGTAAAACACAAAAAAGGCGTTCTACTCCGAATGACATATACAATTTTTTCTTCAAGTATTTCAAATAATTTTTTGACATTTTTTTGGTTTTTTTTTTATTTGTAAAATTTGCAATTTTAGTCAAAACTGGCTGTATACACTACAAAACACAAACGATTCAACTGTCAAACAACAATTTTCAATATGATCTGTGTTGCTGTGGCGACTGCCGCCGCCAGCGGTGAACCAAGAAACTTACATTTTTTTACTAGTACAACAATAACAACATTTTTGTACTAGTAAGACAATGAATATCTTCTATAGCATGTGTACAGTAGCATAATATGCATATTATAATACACTTGAAGAAAAAGGTTTTTTTTCTGAAAGTGGACATTCCTCGTCATTAGTGAAATAACTTCAGTCTACTATATCTTGAAACTTTATATTCGTTTGGTTTCCTGTTCGTCTTTAATAGTAAATACTGTTAAATTACTGTTTCAAACTGGCCGCAAAGGTGATACTCTTATGCAACCAGCATCACATACATTTACGACGGTCAACATTTCAGATTGTCGCATCCGAATATGATTAATGCCTGAAGTATTGGAATTTTTACGACTACATATTTAACCCGTGTCGGAAATACAAAGGATTCATGTTCGATTATAGGACTAATATCAAAAAAATAATGATACAAATAACTTATTTATTCCTTTTAAATTAAAAAGCACTAATTTTGTTTAAAATTTAATACTAATGAATTATGTCATCATAACATCAAATATGCGTGCAAAATTAAAAAGATTTTCATTGAAGCAGGAACATTTTCCTAGGCTAATTGAATTACTGTTTAATTATATAAAAACGTGAGTAATCACCTAAAATCTCAAAGGCCATGGGCCAGAAAATTTAATCAAAAAGAAAAAGAAGGTAAGATGAAAAAAGCAAAATTAAAAACTTTTCTTTGTACTAATCCCAGTGTTTGGAATCCTGTTTTTCTCAAAGGATAGCTTAGTATACTTAGCTAATTAATACGAATACTATCGTTGAACAATACTTTAGGAAAATAAAAATGGGAATAATTTATGAGCACCAATCTAGAAATGAAATTAAAAAAAATGTTTTTTACCCTAAAAAAATTATGTTTTGATTACGTAAAATAATAAACGATTGCCAAAATAATGACCAATTTTTTATCCTAATTATAAAGTTATTGTATATTTTAAAATTTGTTAAATATTTGTCGAATTCGAGTTAGACACAGAAATTACGAGAATGAGTAACAGTAGTTGAAGAAGCCTGTACACTGAGTCACGATTATGAGAAACAGCACTAACATTTCGGTTGTAGGAAAAATGTTGTATGTAACACGAGTGTAATAAATTGTTTTTTATCTCGTACTATAATTTTCGCATTCGGCTATCGCACAATCGCACTCCACCAAAAAAGTACTACTTTACACACTTGTTGCATAAATAACTATTATATTATCGTTGAAAAGCTACAAAAAATATTTTCATTGGAGGACCTTTACAATATGGCGCCTAATATAAAAATTATAACTCAAAATCTAACAATGATAAAACGGTGACAACAGACGAGGCACTAAGAACTAGTTAGTTGTCTTAATTTAAATACATACACTGCTTTATCGTATACCACGGCCTAGCTAACAATGTTATCCCGTCAAAATAGGTGGCTGTAATGAAAAATAACGTAAAGTCACTTGTTACATTTGTCTCTATTTGTCAAAATATTTAACTACGTTGTTTATAATAAGCGATGTGCTACATGATATAACTGATAATGAATTAATTTTGGCCATGGTAACAGTATAAAAAGTATTAATAATCAAAAATGAAAATATAAAAAATAGCTAATCATAAATTTAACAGCTTTTCAAAATACTTCATGTGACACGATTTAGTTTAAAATAAAATATGATAAATTATTCTCCGAAATCATAAAATGGAGAGCATAACATACAGTTTAAAATCTCATATTGCTGGATTATTTTAGTAACACACGTTTCTCATGTGATATGAAACGTTTAAAAAGTTGTGACCATAATTATTGTTCCGATAAGAGAATCAAAACAATTTGTTCTAATTTATAAAAATGTAAATTGCTTTCTAATATACATATTTAGTTTTTATAGCTCTTATCTCAGAAATTTCGAAATCTAATCATATATGACATAATTAAAATCAAACAAAACTGTAACCATTTCCCTAGTAGAATAACAACACGAATTTATATTATAAACAATCAAAATAACTAAGATAAATTTAAACTAGATTTTTCTACCTAAAAAGTACTGATTCTAGTGAGTTAGAGATAGATTATAAATTATTTGCCTTGAAGTCTTGAAGACATTATTTTACCGTAGATAATTCAAGATTGCTCGTTACCATAGTAACCAATACAAAACAGTAAGAAATTCGCGGAATGGACCTTTTCAATTTAACGGCTATCTCTTTTTATCGCTGCAAATAGTAAGAAAATGGCGCGAACAACTGCCAGTTGGGCTGTCAAACAGAACGTCAAAAATATTGCAGTCATTAAAATTCCTGTATTCTCAGTTAAAATTTGCATCGTTAGACATTTTAACTTCAATAAAAGCTTTTGTAACTTACTTCGACAAGTTATCTGAGATATTCTAATATTTTACGTCTAATTTTTTTAGAAACAAACGTCATAGATCTCAGTTGTTCTTGCTAAGCGCATATCTTCTATCTCTTTAAATTGAAAAGGTCCATTCTTCACTATTTTTTATTTTTTAATTCTCCTTTTTAAATTATAATGCTTTTTAATAAGAAAATAGTGTTGGTTTAGATTGAGAAACAAATTCCACCACCTGATTGGTTAACTTCACAAATTTAAATTATTTAAAGTTTATATTTTTTTACATGATAGGTTTTTGTTAAATAAATGATCAGTAAATATTAATATTATGTCCAGGATAGATTAGGTTAGGTTAATTGAGGTAAGGTTAGTTTAGTTTAGATTTGATTAGGTTAAGTTAATTTACATTTTAATTATAAGTTCTGATCATTTATTTAAAATATTGATTCAATAAATAGAAGCGTCATCCGCCATTATCTTTCCTAAAATGCACTATTGAATGATTCAATTCAGAAGTCATATTTACACCCTACAAAATCTCATAAAAATATGAAACTTTTAATATCGTCAATATAATACTGTCCAATTCGGTTTTGTAAGATTATTTCTATTACTGATCTACTACAACTGTAAGATAGTTACTGAATAATTTGTTAAAATAAATAAGGTCCAAATGAATTAATGTCAAAATGGAAAAATGATTTATGTTGGTTGTAAACATGGACAGCTAAGAAAATAGATTGTATACTCTGTCCCATTTAAGCAATTCAGCAGATGGCATTCGCATCAGCGCCAGTTTTAAGTAGCCGAAATTACATTGAGTAAACTTGTGTCTTGTCTCCAATTTCAGCCAATCAGAGAGGTCGAAACTATTCCCTATTCTCTGCAATACCGAATGGCTTAAATGGAACAAGGTGCTGTATTAGGAAAATTTTCAATTTCCTCGTCTCAGTGAAAACAGACTATAAATAGAAGAAAATCGGTTTCTTTACACATCAAAATGAATTAAATAAGATATGTTCTAGAAAATATATGTAAATTTATAACTTTGATGTTTCCTAGTATGAAACGTATATCCATAACGTTTATTGATTCAATGAAATTACTATTATTTTGCCAATAAATAATACTTTATCTATTGCCCATCATTGTTGATTGTTTATTTCTAAGTACCGTTAATCATAGCTTATTCTCCTTAATACCCAGTTATTTCTTAAAATAAGTCGACATCTGAACTCCTTAGACAAACAGCCAGACATGGACATGAAAATATTGATACAAAGATTAAAATGTTTGTCTTACAGCGCACTGGAACACAAAATTTAAAGAAACAATGCTTCGTCAGTCTTTCAAGGGGCCTTCCTCTATCCGTCAACAAGGTGAAGAATATACTCTCCACTCGTAAGTAGGAATTAGAAACTGTTTTTTTTTATATATATATATATTAAAAAATTGTTTTAAAACAGTGCAAATTTATTTAATTATATTGAATAAGATTTTGTACAATTTAGAACGATTTAAATTCTAAGATATAAAACTGAATAATGTCTTCGAATGAAAATTTTGAATTGTTTGAAGTAAAAATGCTCTCTGTACTTTGACATATTTTTAAAAAAATAAATCATTTTGAAGTTATTCAAACATTCTTTCATGTTTTTGTAAAATAGTGAAAGCAAAAAAACAATGGTATATAAACAGGAAAGATAGTTTGGTTAGTAACAAATTTGTTTACAAAATTATGTGATCGTATCAAATAAATATATCATAATTTATAATGAAATTTGTGATGGAATAGAACATCACATTTGTCCTAACTTTCATTTGTAAAGCCTATTTGACCTTGTCAAAAGGGTTTTATAAAACAATTAGATACCAAATTTGTTAATAGATTTGATAACAATATATAACCGTGTCAGACGAGTTTAAGGGATAACTCGCGAAAGGAATATGATGTTTATAAGAAGATATTACATTACAGCAGTGTTTCCCAAACTGTGAGGCACGAAATTTTTCAAGGGGGGGGGGGAGGGGTGATAAAAAAGATTAGATATGAATGACATTCTGTAAAAAGTGACAAATATAGGTACATGTGATTCTTCGTCTTTCTATATTCTTATTTATTACAATATCCTGCATCATATACCACATTTAAAACAGACTCTATGCGCTATGCCGTTTGACGTTTCTGACAGAAAGAGACAAGATGATATATCTGTAGAAATAATTGTAAGTGAAAAGTTTGGGGTTTGTATACTTATCACTTAACACATACACTTAACGTCTTAATTTTGTCTTTTGTCGCTGTGAACGCTAGCGTTGTTTGCCATAAGTCAGAGTGCTTGTATTAATTGTAAGTGCTAATTGTAATTTATAATTCGATAGCTCTGAACGCAGCTTTAATAATAAATACACGCATACAAAAAGTGCAATAACATATATAAAAAATCTGATGTGGCCAACACAATACCTACCACCATTTAATTTTTATTTTATTTAAAAAAAAAACTTAAATATGTACATATTTACTTATGCTGGAAAGTGTATTGTATTCCTTTCCATATAACTATTATACTTTTTTTAAACGTTACTATCATTAATTTGAAATTATTAGTTCTTTGACAGTGACATTTACCTGTCAGTTAGATACATTTGAGATTTTCATAAACACTCGTTAAATTTTTAACGATTCGTTATAATTTTCATCCAGTAAAAACAGTCGACACTGACAGAAAAATCGAAACGTAACTTGTCAAGTTTGATTCTATTTGTCAAAAAATTTAACGAGCCGTTTTGAAATTTAACGAGTGTTTATGAATATGGGCAATGAACTGTGTAACCAAGGAGTTGTGTTTGTTTAAAGTGTAGGCTCCGGGATTTAAATTAAAGATAATTTTATAAATTTATCCATAAAATACATGGAAAAAGTATTAATACAAACATGTAGGAAATTGAATAATCTTTAATTTTTATAATAACATAAATCTCGAAAAATATCATTTAAAGATATTTTTTGAAGAAAAACTATTTTGAGCTTCAATTGTCATTTCCGGTTATCCGATTTACTCCAAAATTTAATGGCTTCTTTACATATTAAAATAAGGCAGAAATACAAGGTTTCAAAATTTTCTGAATGATAGTATTTCAGTTAGAACGGAGGATCCACATATACATACACACATACATCATCGTGATAATATTAAAATAGGATTCTAGGGACCTTCAAATGTGCTCATTTACCAAAAACTCGATATCGATCTCTATACCATCCTTACCAAGGGTAGCGGGAGGTAAAAATTATATTTAGGTACCTACTAAAAAACTTATTTCAGATTCAGAAACTACTGGGAGGAGGGCGTGTTGGGCACATAGAATGGGGTATTCTAATGTAGTAAAAAATTTATAACATTGTGGATTATGCTAAAATATAACGGAATCATGTAGAAAAATAAAAATTTAATTTTTATACCATGAGTTTTCTTGCAATTTATTTTGGCGCTAAAAAGACATCACGTGGTCTGTGACGTACGAGGGACTGATAATAGTTCTAACAAATTTTGTGCTACAACTACATCATTAATAAGAATCATTTTTTCTGCCATTTACGCGTTGTCAACTGTCTTGTTTGTATTATACTTATTACGTTTTATGTTATTACAAGTTTTCTGTTTTTATAATATTTCTAAATGGCATCAGCTTCTCCTACGTCACATCAGGTAAAATTCAAATTTTCAAGTATTATTTTAAAATTCATATCTCACTAAAATTAAATAAATAAGAACTCAAAATTTTGGATTTATAATACAAATTACGTGAAAATTTCAGAAAATATAATTTAAAAAAATGTTAGATTACACCGCTGCGAGGATAAAAAAATTGGAAAACACTACATTACCGTATGAATTTCGTATATTGATAAATTCAAATGTAAACTAAGTGTATTAATTTCCGCGCGTGAATAAAATATCTTTACTTTTGAGCAGCACAATTTTTTGTTTGAAAACGTATACTTGTAAGGTTTTTAAACTAAAGTTGCGACTTGCTACTGATTTTACCTCCCTGAAAATCGTGTCCAAAGTGATGTTTCCTTGCTTTTTCCACTAGAAGAGCAACGTGATGTCACTCGTCAATTTGAAAATAATATTTACGAATATAAAATCTTATCAAAAATGTACATAATATAACTTATATTATGGGGTATTTATTTTCATTTTATAATAATACTGAGGTATTTGAAATCGTGATGGAAACAACTACAAATTTTCTAATTTGTAGTCATTTTAAAGTAATTTTGGTACGATTTATTTGTTTATTTTACCTTATAAGCAAGTGCGCAATTGCATTGCAACTGATGAGATGCTGAAAGATCAGATAAATAATGAAATGAAAATACTTAAACCCACAACCCTTGAGTCGCAGAACGGCAACGCTGACGATGCCACCCACGCCACCGGGATCATGATTTAAAATAGAATCTTTTCTTTAATTTTGTTTGTAAACATTCACAGTAACGCGTATAAATCGGAATCTGAAAACAATGAAACCAATGACAAGTGACATAACCAGATAGTGTTTTAAAAATTGCGACTATAATTAAACTTGACATTTGTAGATGACATTTGATAAATTATGTTTATTTTGTTAGTTTGTTGCTACGGATACGGATATATATTTACTTTAAGTTACTTGTGATTAAAGACATTTTTCCTAGAACCTCTCTCGACGAAAATACAGTATAGAAAAGTGCTACTTTTTAATTAGCAACACTTTTCTACTTGACACCACTTTTCTACTCGTCGTTGTGCATACGCTATGCGGTTACTTGAACCATGCGTAGAATTATATAAAGTGACAGCGGTTTGTTTTGACAAATTTCATTACTTTATTTCATCTTGTACCTATTCTTAATTACACAATTTGCAATAATTAAAACACTGCAATTTGGATATCTTTTTTAATTTTTTTTTTGTATAACTGTACAACTCATTTAATCCTACAATCACTGCATCTAATATTTATTTCATTTGAATTAACGTCAACATTCAAACAACTACCCTTGCAGAATAGCGGCCATAAAATGAAGTTTAATGATCTCTTCGGCGCCAGTTCTCTTTTATAAGTTTTGTAACACTCAGGGGCGCGCCGTACCATTCTGTCGCCCGTGTGCCAATGCTCACCTTGACGCCCCCCCCCCCTTCCCCCAAAAAATTCAACAGCATCGCCATTCGAAAGAACATTAAAAATTGGCCTAAAAAGGTGCGAACTAAAATCTAGTACTATTTCATATTTGGAAAGTATGTATTCACAAAAAAACTGCAAAATTTACATTTTTGCCTATATCTAGTGACCTACGGATTTTTTCTCAAATAACGCCACCACTAAAATGGTCTTCTAATGGGGCAACAATTATGTGAACACCTTAACTTGAACACCCTGTGTACTTTTTCATAGTTACCATTTGTTTTAAATAAACCACAGTAATTGTTTTTACTCTATAAAATTAATAATTCTTGCATTTTCTGCTTGAAACATAGATACATCGTTGGAAAGCTAAAATAAAATTTCTTTCAATAGTACAATTTTGCGACTATGGAAATTATAAATTTGACCCTATTACTTGAAATTTAATAGTGATAAAAAATCTGAGCATCGTCGTTTGAAGGAAAATAAAAAAGGGCCCTTAAAGACGTGCAAACCAAAATTCCATATAATTTCATATTTGGAAGTTATTTGTGAATATAAAAGGAAGTGGAAGAGTACCGAACGCGGGACCGTGTTCATAAAATTAAGATCTCAAATTGACATGGTTTTCACAATTTCACTAAATATACCCCAACATTACTCAACCTAACGCCCAAACTCAGGCTTGGAAAACGCGGGCCAAGTATTATACGTTAGGTGAGGTTATTGTTGTTCTCTTTACAGTAATATAAAAGCATTCTTATGGGTGTATTCTAAACACAATCCGTTAAAATATATTATGTAAACGGATTCCGTTAAAATATTTCTTATTAACGGATTCCGCTAAAAATTCTATTCACAATATGACATTTGAACGGATCCGTTAAAATTAATATAATAAACGGATCCGTTTGCTACTGTAGGGCAGTGTTGTCAAATTGTAAATGTCAACTTATTCATATTTTGATAATAACAAAATATATTAAGATCTAAACAGATATTTGTGATACATAAATTTAGAGATACTATTTAGTAATAAATTTATATCAATAAATAATCACAATAATAAATATATTCTTCAAAATAATCTTTGGAATGTTGGTAGGTAAATACTTTGTTGTAATAAATGTTTTGATATTATTGTATATTATTGTAAATTTGGAAAAAAATGGGCATAAAACAAAAAAATCTAGAAAATCATAATTCGATACTTATTAAGCGCAGTTAAAGTAATAATGAAGAACGTCCCTAACGCCCAACCCCAATATTTATCTTGAAATTATAGACATCACCAAGCTAATCTACAGTATCGAGAAAATGAACATACGCGGGGCCACAATTAAATATAGACGCATGCACTTTAAAAACTACACAAATTATAAAACACACATTATAAGCTTGATTTTTAATTATTCGCAAATATTAATTAATTTTTAATCAGTATTCTTCGAATATAATCAAAATATCCATTGTTGTAATCAAAATATTCTTTGTTGCAATAAAAATATTCTGTGTTGTAATCAATAATTAAAAATAAAGGCACCAATAGAACATTTGTGTCTTGAGCCCCTGAAGATTAAATGCAGTCCTCAAAATACTCCAATATTTTCAAAACATTAGGTAAAGTACAAGATTTGCAATGTAGAGTAAAATATCTGCTCGTTTCATTAGAGAAAGCATTTTTTTTTTTTTTTGAGAACGAGAAATGGATAATTTTTGTATTGTTAAAATCTTTCATCGATGTACGAGTATAATTTTGTTATAAAAATTATTTATTTGTACTTTCCTTACAATTACATTTTATGAATCCAAGGGTCGGAGCAAACAGTAAAGGGTGATAACGCCATTCTCTGCGTACAATTAAGAAATTTCTAAATATTTATGTATTAAATGTCGTCCGTTTACAATTAATGGCTATGAATCATTTTATTTATAAACGGATAACATAAACGGATCTCCGTTTATATTATTAACGGATAGTGTCTTTAGAATAGCAAAATCTAGTCAACGGGTATCTTAATTTTAACGGTCCGTTTATAAATAACGGAATGTCTTTAGAATACACCCATTAGTAAGCTAAACGGTCCCGCGTTCGTGCCGGGATTTGAATTTTTAACAACGGTCCCGAATGTTAAGAGTTAAGACACGTCTCTTCGACGTTTCTAGTACTAAACAAGGTACTAAATCGCGCCATTTAAGGTTTTGTACAGTAACAATTTGTATATGCATTTTTCGGGAAAAACAAAATCATCTTTAAAATAGTCTGCTAATGGGGCAACTTTGCCCTAATTTAATCGACTTCGTATCTCTTATAGTTTACGAGATTCCAATGTGAGCCTCGAAAAACGGGCATATTAAATCAAAATACTTAAGTCTTATTACAACTTTGTTCGCCGTGTCGCCCCTGGTCAAGTGTCGCCCGTGTGCGACGCACACATCGCACCCTGTGACGGCGCGCCCCTGGTAACACTCTATAAGCACCCGCACGGTGCAAATATTTCGTCATTACCGATATCTGCATGTTCAAAGCAGATTGGCTTGGCATTTATATTTTTCAAAAGTATTGTTATTCGTTAATCCGTAATTTTGTTTTTAATCAGTGACGTAGAGATGATTTTGTTATCACAGTGGACTTCGCTAATTGAGCCATAAAAATAAATATGTTAAAATAACTTTTGTAGTAAATAATTGGAAGGATAGAGGCTATAAAATAATTAATAAAAAAAAAAACACGTGTATTGTAAGCGAAGGTTTGAGTGCCACCGACAGCTTATGTCATTCAAGACCTCTTTCACTTTCATACCAAAGCATGGAGGCTGGCGTAGCAAATTTAAACAAGTGTTATTTGGTTTACTTCCGTTTTTTTTTGTTGCTATTTTCTGCATTCATATATTTAAAAATGGATTACGTATCCCAAAAGGCGATAGCAGAAAGCTTGAAAGTAGTGATAATGTGGAGCAGTTATATTGAACATATTTAAAAAGATAACGTATTTTAATCTTAAAATAATACCAAACAATATACAGTGTGTTCAGTAAAATTCCTAACTTGGAGTAGGTTATGAACAGAGATACGTTTGTCTCATCATTATTCAATTCAAAAGTCAAGATGTCAAAATTTATCTTGAAATGACAATAAAGAAGGATACAGTATATTGACATTCATCGTTTTCTAATATGTTTCCATTCTTAAAATAAGATTCAAGAAGAAAAGCTTTGATTTCTTTAGATAGCACTTTTGACAATATTTCATATCAAACTGACATTTAATTAAATATTTTTAAATTGTCATACGTTTCTTTGTTCATGGCCTACTCCGAATTAGGATTTTTTTTGAACACACTGTATTATTGACTTAATAAGCATATGTAATTTTTAAACAGCACAAAACTGATCCCTGTGATGGAGCTATCGCTACAAATCTATGATGGGGTGACGTCACAGTATAAAGTCTATAGGCTTCATACTGTGGTGACGTCTGATAATTACCTTGAATGGTACAGATGGTGATCACTATCACTACCGAAGTCTACGAATAAAAAGCAGATTGGTACACCCGAAATGGGTAATAGACCATGGCAGTATACCTATTTTTTATCTTATGGTTATTCCTATTCAAAAATTAAATAATGATATTTAAAGAGACGCTAATTAGAAATTAATAATTTTTTTGATAATAATAATTACAAAACAGACCTTGAACTTCCGTAAATATTACGAAACTATTTTAATAGAACGATATATTTCTATGAAAATTAACACAACATTAAAAAATATTTTTTTCATCATATCTACTAAAAGTATGCGTTTTAATGTATGTTGTTAGGGTTAAAAATGTCATTTTATGACACCAATGTTAAAAAGTGAATTAGTTATATTGGTAATGACGAATGGAACAACAAATCGACATTTTTGGCATGTGTCAAAAAATTACTAGAATTTTAATGAAAAGAATCTGATGTGGCCAATACAATACCTTCCGCCATTTAATTTTTATTAATTTAAATATACATACTTATATATTTACTTATGTTGGAAACTTAAGTTCCATTCCATATAACTATGGTTCTATTTACTATTTTCTTTTTGAAACGTTACTATTATTAATTTGAATTTAATTCTTTGGCAGTGACATTTATTTGTCAGTAATACATATTTGAGATATGAACCAGATATAAATTGTGTAACCAAGGAGTTGTGTTGTTTAAAGCGTCGGTTCCGAGATTTAAATTAATAATAGTAGTAATGTAAAGGTTCCTTCTCACAAAATAAAATGTCACTTTTAACTCTTATATCATAAATAACTATTATGTATAAAAATAATAGAATCTTTTTTATATAATTTCTGTTGCTAACAGTGTGAACTGTTCTTTATTCGCCATTACGTGACACTTGTGAAAGGGTGATCGTTTACACGTGTAACTTATTTTATTATTTATCTCTGACCTCCTGAGGTCCGCCATGTGTCGCCTCCATAACCAGTGGCGTGGTAATGAATTTTCTTTTTAATTTATTTTCATTGGCATTGACATTGCTCGATTTACAAGGATGGCCTAATCTATAAGCAATAAAATATTATTTTTACACTGTAATTTATTCGATAGATTAGAACTTGCAGTATTTCTAATTTATGATAAGAAAATTGAATAAAAATTGAATAAGAGTTCATAATAGCTCTCTTTTAAACTAAAAAGCTGATATTTACCTGAAAACAAAACGAACAATGTTTCTAAACATATAATGCATACATAATAAATAATAAAAATAATTATAAAATAATGTACTCGTAAATTACATATTATTATTTAGCTTACATACATATCTCATCATCATTACCGAAATCTGTGTACAAAGCAGATTGGCACACCCATAGTAATGGGTAATATGCCGTGATGATATATTTATTTACATTTAGTTGTACTTTTTTTTTAACTGATCCAAAATAAATTTCACAAATTCGTCTCTCATCGCTGAAGATGGGGGGGGGGCTAGGGTTAAAACGGGGGTGACCTTACAACTTAAGCGCCAAAACTTTACTAATTATTTTAGGCGTTATCAAGCAAAAATTCAAGAAAACAACATATAGGGAATTTCTATTTTTTAATACTTTGCCCGACACCTGTGTCACACGATCTATAGCTGCGTTCATACTGACGCTTCCTGAAATGACAATAGTAATATTCCACTTGCCAAGCTTTCAGATTAGTTCACTTTGTTCAATTCAGACAGTTCAGATCACTTAATAGTGGTTCAGATGTACAAATGGAACAACCATCATACGGTTAATGTCACTATTTGATTAAAAAATAATAAAGAAATTCTTGTGTCAAGTTTAAAATAGCTTAGAGATGGTCTCTAGCTAAAGGTGACCTTTAGTGTTTAGAGTTGATGTTATCCTACTGTCAGTAAATGACCTACGGTAACTAACAGTGACCTTTAAGCAAAACAATACTTGACAACACTGTATTATCTGTCAAAACTTGAACGTTTCGAAGTGTGAAATCATAATTCAATAATATATTTTATAAAAAAAAACGAACTTAAAACGCATTTTAAATAAACTATTTTATAAACTTGTAAGTTGTAAAGAAAGAACTACTTAATAAAAAGAAAAATTAATTCTCAGGTACCTCCTGAATGATGCATATATGTGTAAAAACTAAATAATAGTTTTTGGCTTTTCAGTCTTCGTTAAAAATACAGTTGTGGTAACTATTTTTATTCTAATATATACGTTGTATTATTTTCTCCATTATACTTGTAATGTATCCATGTTTACAAATTGTATTCAAATCACCCAAAATTTTATTAAACTGATCCGTTACTGAACAAACTGCACCAAGTATTTTGAGGATTACTTCGTGCTGAGCAGGATCAGTAAATATAGTGGTTGGGGTAAACTGATCCGTGCAAATGGAATGACAAAATAAATGAACTGATTCAAAAGTGTAAGTTAGATCTGATACAAGTGGCAAATGGAATACGCCTGCAGTTACGACTGATTTACACGAGGATAGGTGTAGGTAGCGGAGAGTAGCAAGTAGAGTACACTCTACCGCCTATTCTACCGTTTTACACACAGTATAGTACTGCCGCTAGGATATTGTAGTGTTACGTGAAGCAGAAATACAAGATGAAACGTCGACACAATGAAAACAAATTACACTATACTAGCTACTCTAAGGGTACGTGCACACCACACGCGCTTTACTTAGCGCTTCGAATGTTGCGTAGTACTAGATGGAACACTGAGCGAAGCGCTGAAGTTAACGTGCTCACACTGAATGTACAGTACTAAAATGGTTTTGACAAAGTTAAATCGCAAGTTATTAATGCTTGAAAATTATAAATTAAAAACCGCAAAAGGCGCAAGTAGGTTCACAAATTTAATAAAGAAATATATACTTTCGTCGGATAATTTTATCATCTATACAAAGACACAAGGATTTATCCAGATAAATTTTATAAGTATCTGCACAGTTAGTTTTTGTAATAAATTTATATTTTTGTGACCAAATGTTGTGGATTTCATAGGGCTTCCTTTGAATACACTGCACTTATATGTTCGTTCATTATAAGAAATTAGGAAAAAAATTAAATTGTAATACTTTCACTTCAGTCACGGTTTGTGCTATGCAGCTAAGCGTTTAAACCAACATTGCTCGATAATGAGCGCTACGCATATCATACTGCTAGACGCTTCGCATCGCATAGATGGCCAATTTGTGCACTACTCCGTAAAGCAATAGACTGATTAATAACGTCAACTAGCTTAGCATTATGCAACATGCGAAGCGCTCAGAAAAGCGCGCTTGGTGTGTACGTACTCTAACTCTACTCTACTGAACATGGGTAAATTGGGTAGGCAAGTAGTAATTTTACGATGGTGGGAGGTGAGAGTAGAGGTACTTTACCCCATGTTGCTAGTAAGTAGTAATGCTAGTGCCTCTACCCTACTAGCTACTCTATACCCGCTACACTACTCTACTGAGCGTTTTTGCAGGTTTATATTCTATTCAGTACACGCCTCATTACTGTACTCGTGTGAATCAGCCTTCAGTCGGTATATAAAACGTTACATTAGGAACCTGCCGGTACCGGATGACAATCATATAGCTTTGCTTCGCATTGGATCCAGTCGACGCTTAATATAACATCCCCTAACATTTCAGAGACGGCAAGAACTCTATTAATACTACTAAAATGTGGTTATTTACCAAAATCTCGATATGCAATTTTTAAAAATATATACTTTTGTTAGTGAATTTTATCATTTGTACAAAGATGCATGGATTTATCTAGATAAATTTTATTATTTTTAAGAGTATATGCACAGTAAGTTTTTGTAATAAATTTACATTCTTGTGACCAAAATGTTGTAGATTTTATAAGGCTTCCTTTAAAAACACTGCACTTAATATGTTCTTCCATTATAAGAAACTAGGAATTTCAATACTTTCACTTCAGTGTTAACATTTTCGCTGCCACTATCCGGATGCCTACGACGCACTAGTGCGTTTATTGCTCTGTAGAGATGCGCATTGCGACCCGAACTCGAAACCCGACCCCACCCGATCCGAACCACTGTGGGGTTTCGGATCTAGTTTGTGTATATATAAAGTTCGGGTCGGGTTCGGGTCGAGCTGGTTCAGTTCAGGTCGGTTCCAGTTCGGGTCGGGAGAGGCGTCGCGCTCGTCTCGGGTCGGGTAAGGTATCGGGATCGGGTCGGTTCAGTTCAGGTACCGTTCAGATCGGGTTGGTTCAATTCGGGTCGAATTGATTCAGTTCGGATCGGGTCAGGTACCGTTCGAGTCGGGTTGGTTCAATTCGGGTCGGGTTGGTTCAGTACGGGTCGGGTCGGGTTCGACTCGAGTTCGGCCCGGGTTCGTAGGATATAATTCATGTTTTTATTTTTACTAAAGAAGATGACAGGAAAGTTTTTAAGCTACGCTTTTCGTATATATTATATTCCGAAAAATTATATAAATCTCTGTCAATATCCATTCAAAATTCATAACTACTTTTACTCTTATTGTATTATTACGTAGACGTCGGAAAATATGCAACATCCATATTTATTTTTTGGGAATATCGATTAATACATATGCAATATAAAATAAGTATGTAGATGTACGTATTTTCCGAATTGTGGACAACTGATAAATTTAAAATGTTACTTCAAAGAAAAATAATCGTATCATACCTTGTTGAAGAAGAGATCATAATAAAATTGTATGTTAAGCCGGATGACCACCTAGAGTGGTATGTGTAATTTGTGATTACCAGGTATTTGCCTTTTATCAAAGAATTTTCCCATTCCAGATAAATTCTACTCCTCTTAATTTGAATTGCAATATTTTGTGTAATTCATGTTTCTGTTCTGTTGTATTGAATTATATTAAATTAAATAATAAAAAATAAATATGTATACTATACCTTCTTCCATTTAAGCCTTTGAGTAATGCAGAGAATAGGAAATAGTTTTGATCTCTCTGATTGGCTGAAATTGTTTACCCAATGTAATTTCGGCTACTTAAAACTGGCGCTGATGTGAGCGCCATATGTTGCATGGCTTATATGGAACAGAGTATAAGGACTGCTTCAGCATAATCCATTCTTAAACAATTTAAACTTAACTTCAAAAAAATCATAATTAAATTAATCATGATTTAGAAAATTACAAACATATGTCATAAGAACTTGGCTCATATTTTTTTACTAATTAATATATTTTAAAATTTAAATTATAATTTTAGTAATAAGATTGTTTTTATACATATAATCAATTTTATTACCTTTTTGGTTATTTCGAATGAATTATATAAAATTCAGTGAATTAATTTAATGTCAAACCTGAGTAAATGCTACAATTGATTTAAATTTATATATATATATATATATATATATATATATATATATATATATATATATATATATTTTAAATATGTAATTGATATGATGCCCGCCCCAAAGTATCTTAAAATAAAAATACGGACAGTGGAGGAGAGTC
This sequence comes from Harpalus rubripes, assembly GCA_963082715.1. Classification (NCBI taxonomy): domain Eukaryota; kingdom Metazoa; phylum Arthropoda; class Insecta; order Coleoptera; family Carabidae; genus Harpalus; species Harpalus rubripes. The sequence continues at coordinate 42,686,481 of OY720449.1, forward strand.
ACAATGCTTTGTATCGTTCAAGTTTACTTCTATGGAATTGGGGTCGGGTATCCGCTTTTATTATCCGTTTTTACGAGGCTTCAAAATTTTGTAAGAAAGGCATGAAATTCAACAACATCTCATGTTGTAAATAATGTAAGTAAAATCAATAAAGAAAACAACAATGTGTAGTAACACAACAAATCCAACTACAGACAGCCCATTATCTCCGATGTGATCGTGCTATCGTACAACATTTTTAATTATGTTTTAATATACATATTTTTAAGGTAAATAATAAATAAAACAATCAATCCAATTTCACAAAGACATTCGTCATACATATGCACAGAATTTTTAATTGTAAATTTACCCCATCTAATTTAGTGAATTATAATTAGTGTAATTTTCATTTGGAAGTAGATAAATTAATAACAAAACAATATATTCAGAAAGAAACTGAGGACGAATGACATTTAGCTTCGAACGATTTTTTACCGTTATGTAGTGTAGGCGTAAGCTGTAGGGCTTTATTAATTTCATGCGCTTCTAGAAATGTTAATTTTACACCTTTTCCTCCTCAATGGGAAAAATGGCATTAAATATTATCCGTAAAAATATCATTGAGAAATTAGAAAGTGTTACATTTAATGATGTATTGGAATACGTAGTTTTAATTTAAAAATTTACGTTATGTATAATATGCATCAATAATAATTAATTATAACGACATAAGTGCAAGAGCATATTTCCATGCATATTTTTAGATTTTAGAATGCACATTTTCCGAATTGTAGTAGTTAGTGATGCACGCGAGGCGAGACGAGACGAGAAATATAAAATATCGATCTCGTCTCGTTTTCGGATCTGTAATCTCGCTCTCATTCTCGCAGATTTTTTTTTGTCTCGTCTCGTAGCACGTGTGTCTCGAGAGAGTCTCACTATAAAAATAAACGCTTGCGCACTACATATTTACGTAACAGTTTAACTACGGGTACGTTCCACCTGGCGACCACAACACTCGCAACATTCTCAAATGCGTTCCACTTAAAGCCTCGGTCGCCGTGGTTGTTCCTCAAAACGTCACTGATGACGTTATAAACAACGACCGCCACGCTCATCCCAACTGCATGTTTCGGTGCAGTCGTTTGGTATTATGCGCGCAATTTTTAAAAATGTTTACATAAAAAGTTTAATTTTTACCTTTATGTGTGTGTGACGATCCTTTCGGATTCAATAATTCCAGTACCACAATTCCAAAATTAGAATTTTTTCATATTTCTATTATTCCATATTATGAAGATTTGATTAGATGTTGGTCAGCCGCGGAAGTACCCTCATTTTTCTTGGAAAAAGACAGTTAAATATCATTTTTTGATAGTTTACGTTATTATAATTATTAAAGAATATTTTTTGTTTATGTTCAAAGTATTTCGGGATAAAATATTACAAATATATTTTATAAAAGACAGAATAAATTATATAGAATTGACGGAAGGTAATGATGTTGGTCATCAGTTTTTTTTAATTTTATATCTATTTCTACGCAACAGCAACGCGCCAATGGCAGCAGTAGCCATCTTGTTGTTCACAAACAACCACAAGCCGTTCCACTTACGTTCCCAGCGTGTTCCCAGCCGAGCGTTTGCAAGCAAGTGGAACGGGAAAATTCGCGGTCGTGGTTGCGAGTGCGAGCGCGAGCGTTGCGTTCGCCAAGTGGAACGTACCCTACAAGAGACAAGTTCGCAACAATCGCTTCGGCTTCCGTGTATTTGCAGTCATATAACTATGATAAATAGGCGAAAAACTTAAGTTCTGGTTACCAAATTATTTCAATACGAACATAATATTTATTCATTTACGGTCACCAAAAAATATGATAAATTAGTAAATAATTTAATTTACCTCTAAAATATCCAATTTATCATCAAATTGTGATCTCTAAACTATTTAATACGAACATCTGTCATTACACAGTCTACCTGTAAAACGAATTAAACATTGAAAAAATATTTTTTGTAACTAAAAGTACCTACACTTTATCATTAATTATATGCCTATATTTAAGTAAGATTTAGTCATAAAAAACAGCTACACTCGTAACCCGCCGGCAACCAATCACTCGGCTTCTCTCCGTGTTGGCTTCCAACGACGCTTAATATAACATCCTTTACTTTTCAGAGACAGCAAGAATTTTATAACCGTGGTCTTAACTGGGGTGAATTAGGGGCTGAAATCTCGACTTGGATTTTAAACTGCAATCTCACTCTCGTTCTCGTCTCGCATAATGCAACGAGACAAGACGAGTTGCGCGAGTACTCTCACCTCGTCGTACATCATTACTAGAAGTGATGGTGATCATGTTCGTACCGTGCCGGTGTTTACCAGGCGTCGCATCCATTTCAGATGTAGTGAGTGAGTGTACCACAGGGATTACTTTTGTGTCATTTAAATTTGATATAATAGATTTGGTTTAGATAAACAAACACGATTGTTTCACTTCGACTCGGGTTATTCAGTTCGGGTCGGGTTCGGGTCGAGTTGGTTCTGTTCAGGTCGGGTTGGTTCATTTCGGGTCGGGTTGGTTCATTTCGGGTCAGATTGGTTCAGTTCAATTCGGGCCAGGGTCAGTTCGGGTTGGGTCGGGTTACGGTCGGTTCGGATCAGGTACCGGCCGGGTCGGGTCGGGTTGGGTCATATTTCATTTTTACTAAAAACTGCTCTGAGAATATCGATGCATATGTATAATTCTATAGACTTTGCAGCTATATCATTGAATATGCATATGACTAAATGTCTCAATTTATTATTTTTAAGTGTGGTTTGTCGTCATCGGATTTTCCCTTCATAGTAGTACGACGAAAAACGGTGGCACCGAAAGTGTCCTACCGACTCTACAAATCTTAAGAGTCATTTCATAATGATAGGCGCAACATGTACATAAACCGATAAAAGTAGGCTAATGTAGTGTTTTGAATTATCGTCTAGACAGCTGTTACATACTCATTTGTTAATCAGTAATTTATTTAATATCGCCTTTGCTGTCATTCTGTATAGTCTAGTTTTTAAGTCAATAAAAGCCTAATGTCTAGGTCTAGTGTAATATTATTACGAGTATATAGTCCGGATGTTAAGGGAGTTCACCCTGCATTTTGTGATGCAAGCAAGCCGTTTGGGTTATATGTTACTGGAACTATACCCTACGGATTAAGAGATGTAGCCACCCGGAAATGTGCCGGAGGCACAAGTTATTGCGGGTTGTATACCTCATTGGCGCAGTTTTCTTAAAGTGGCCGTGGTTCGCAAACCAATAGATCTTCAGGCTTAAATTTTTCTAATAATAATAACAATGGGAAGGTCTTTGATACTGCAGTGCAAAAAAATGTTTGGTTACATATAATGTATACATTTTCCTTTTGAATTTAAGACATTGTGTTTTTTTGAAGAATGTGCAAAACAGACCATTGTTACGTCAATTGGAGCAAGGGGTTTAGTTTATATGTTGCTTGGACAATACTCTACCGATTAAGAAATGTAGCCACCCGGAAAGGTTGCACAGGCTCTGTGTATTGAGGGTTGTATACTTCGTTGGCGCGTTTTTCTTAAAATAGCAGTGGTTTGCAAACCATTGAGTCTACAGAGCTGATTTTATTTTTATATTACTTGTAATGATAAGGTCTTTTATGCTGCCGCGCAAAAAAAAAACTAGTTTGGTTACATATAACGTATCCATGTTTCTCTTGAATTTAGCACATTGTGATTTTTTGGAGTACATTTTGGCTTCCTTGGCCGATTGCGTAAGAATTCTATGTTATACCGGAAAATAACCCAAATAAAAGTTGTAGCTCATTCAAAGAGCTATCGACATAGGGCTTAGTGGCATGTCTGTGGCTATCAGAGGTCAGCCGACATGGAAGTTTCTAAAGAGTCGAGTACGTGCGCCGAGTTGCCCTGCGCGAGAGAGAACATTGTTGCTTCAATTCGAGCAAACCGTTTTGTTTGTATATTGGTGGGACCATATCCTACCGATTATGAGGTGTAGCCACCCGGAAATACCCCGCAGGTACTGTATATTGCGGGTTGTATATCTCATTGGCATGTGTTTTCTTATTAAAATCGCAGTGGTGCGGAAACCATTGGACCTACAGAGCTGATATGTTTTTTGTATAAATTGTAATGAAAACGTCTTTGATGCTGCAGTGCAAAAAAGAGTTTTGTTACATATATCGTATCTATTATCCTCTTGAATAGAGCATTTTGTGTATTTTTTTAGGGAAAATTTTGGCTTCTTTAGTCGATTTTGCTAGAACGCTACGTTATACAAGAAAATAACACTAATAAAAATTGTAGCGCGTTTAAAGAGCTATCGATAGAGAGCTTAGCAGCGTGTTTGTCGCAACAGTGGCTTACCGACACGGAAGTTTCTAAAAGGACGCGTAGGTGCGCCGAGCCGTCCTGTACAAGAGAGAACCTACGCGTCCATTTAGAAACTTCCGTGTCGGCGTACCGCTGATTGCCACAGACACGCTGCTAAGCTCTCTATCGATAGCTCTTTAAACGCGCTACAACTTTTATTAGTGTTGTTTTCTTGTATAACGTAGCGTTCTAGCAAAATCGACTAAAGAAGCCAAAATTTTCTCCAAAAAAATCCACAAAATGCTCTGCTCAAGAGGATAATGGATACGATATATGTAACAAAACTCTTTTTTGCACTGCATCATCAAAGACGTTTTCATTACAAATTATACAAAAAAACATATCAGCTCTGTAGGTCCAATGGTTTGCGCACTACTGCTATTTTAAGAAAAACGCGCCAACGAAGTATACAACCCTCAATACACAGAGCCTGTGCTACCTTTCCGGGTGGCTACATTTCTTAATCGGTAGAGTATTGTCCAAGCAACATATAAACTAAACCCCTTGCTCCAATTGACGTAACAATGGTCTGTCTTGCACAGGGCGGCTCGGCTCACTTGCGCATCTCTTTAGAAACTTCCGTGTCGGTGAGCCTCTGAAAGTCACAGACACGCCACTAAGCCCTATATCGGTAACTCTTTGAACGAGCTACAATTTTTATTTGGGTTATTTTCTAGTATGACGTAGCGTTCTTGCGCAATCGGCCAAGGAAGCCAAAATTTTCTTCAAAAAAACACAATGTCTTAAATTCAAAAGGAAAATGTATACATTATATGTAACCAAACATTTTTTTGCACCGCAGTATCAAAGTCCTTTCCATTGTTATTATTATTAGAAAAATTTAAGCCTGAAGATCTATTGGTTTGCGAACCACGGCCACTTTAAGAAAACTGCGCCAATGAGGTATACAACCCGCAATAACTTGTGCCTCCGGCATATTTCCGGGTGGCTACATTTCTTAAACGGTAGGGTATAGTCCCAGTAACATATGACCCAAACGGCTTGCTTGCATCACAAAATGCAGGGTGGAGGTAAAATTTCGCCCTTAACAACCGGACTAATACTTTTATCACAATTTTATTGACTTAAATAATTCATCAATATGGACAAATATTTGAAACCTGATCGATTTGACTCAAGTCCTGACTCACCCACTGCGGACAAGTAGTTTACTCATTGGATGGCTACATTTGAAAATTTCCTGGCCTCTTCACTCGAAAATTTGGAGGAAACCGATAAACTAAAGATACTAACGAATTTCCTTTCATTTAACGTTTACGAGTTGATCAGTGAGAGTACGACCTACGAGAACGCTGTCAAAATTCTTAAAGCGACTTATATCAAAAAGAAAAGCGAAATATTTGCACGCCATTTGCTCGCCGTTCGTAAACAACAATCGGGAGAAAGCATTGATCAGTACGTCCATACCTTAAAAGTAATGAGTAAAGATTGTTACTTTACTGCTGTTACCGCCGAACAACATCGAAATGAATATATTCGTGATGCATTTATTAATGGTTTACTATCTCCTCAAATTCGTCAACGTCTACTTGAGGAAACTACTCTCGATTTAGATGAAGCTAATAAACGTGCTGTGGCATTGGAAATGGCTCATAAACGAGCTGAAGACTATTCTCAAAGTACTCGTAATTATTCGTGTGCCAGTACAAATAAGAGTGGATCCCCTCAAGAGGCCCCCAATTCAGTTCAAGACGAAAAAATCTGTTCAAGCGAAACAAGCGTTGTATGTGCGGGGATGAAATCGGACAAACTCAAATGTTATTTTTGTGGGTACAGCCGTCATCCGCGATCTTCGTGTCCAGCAAGAAATGAGCAGTGCGGTATTTGTAAAATTGTAGGCCACTATGCGCGAGCCTGTCGTAAATCAAAAAGAATGAAGTCGAAATCCGTCTCTGCGGCAATTATCGCTTCCATGGGTGAAGGAATTTTACAACAATTAAAACGAGCTGTTACTAAAGCAGCTGTCAATGGAATACCTTAAAATTGTTTGGTGGATACGGGGAGTTCAGGTAGTTTTATCAGCTTTGATTTTACAAACAAACATGGTATTACCATAACTCCAACTGAAGGACGCGTTTCTATGGCATCTACGTCTTTGTGGACGAAAGTTGAAGGGTATGTGACAGTTAAGTTGGAAATCGCTGAACACAGCTATGACAATTGTAAACTTATTGTTTTGAAAGAACTCTGCTCAGATGTCTTGATCGGCCACGATTTATTGAAGAAACATATAAATATATCGTTGGATTTTGGTGGAAAAAGGTCTTCTCTAACTATTTGCTCATCCATCGCAAAAGTCGAGCCACCCCGTCTTTTTAGCCACTTGTCTAAAGACTATCGACCGGTAGCTACTAAATCTCGTCGATACTGTGACGCTGACAATAAATTCATCAAAACTGAAGTCGATCATTTACTTTCTGAAGGTATTATTGAACCAAGCAATTCCCCTTGGAGAGCTCAAGTGCTTGTCATCGAGAATGAAAACCGCAAAAAACGTCTTGTGATCGATTACTCTCAAACCATTAACAAGTTTACACTTCTAGACGCTTACCCCTTGTTCGGACGATTGCAAGCTATAAGCATTTTAGCACTATAGATTTAAGAAACGCTTACCATCAAATACCTATCTGTGATGAGGACAAGATATTCACAGCTTTTGAAGCGAAAGGCAATCTGTATCAGTTCATCAGAATACCTTTTGGCGTGACAAATGGGGTAGCCTGTTTTCAACGCGTGATTGACAAAATAATCTCTGATGAAAAACTGACAGGAGTGTACGCATACCTAGACGATATAACTGTTTGTGGAATCGATAAGAACGATCACGACCAAAACTTAAACAAGCTCTTGTTAACTCTTACTAAACTGGGTATTGAAATCAATGAAACGAAAAGCAAATTCGACCTCACCTCCATTCATCTACTAGGGCACCTTGTTTCACACAACTCTATCAAGCCTGATCCTACCCGACTCGCCCCTTTATTAAATATGCCGCTCTCTCAGGATTCCTCTTCTCTTAAAAGAGCACAAGGATTTTTTGCCCACTATTCGAAGTGGATACCACGTTTTTCTGATAAAATTAAGAAACTCACTAGCCGTCATTCGTTTCCATTGACTCCTGAAGCTGCCACTGAATTTGAGAATCTCAAGAAAGATGTAGCTAACTCTATGGTTACAACTGTAAATGATATTTCTCCTCTGGTGGTAGAAACTGACGCTTCTGATGTGGCTCTAGCTGCTACGTTAAATCAAGACGGTCGCCCCGTAGCATTCTTTTCAAAATCATTTAACAAGTCTGAGAAAGGACACTCTTCTATTGAAAAAGAGGCATCAGCAATCGTAGAATCCTTAAGAAATAGGAAAGCCTTCCTTCTTGGGAAACACTTCCATCTTATTACTGACCAAGAAGCATTGTCCTTTATATTCAATAGAAAACATGCCAGTAAGATAAAAAACGAGAAGATAATCCGTTGGCGATTAGATTTGGCCCCATTTTCTTATAATATCATCTATAGACCAGGGAAAGATAATGTAAAAGCCGACGCCTTATCCCGTATTTGCAATGCTACCAATTACACTGAATTACATAAGCTTCATCAGTCATTATGTCACCTGGTATAACGCGTATGTTTCATTGGTTAAGAAGTAAAAATCTTCCATATTCCCTCGAAGACGTCAGAAAATTCACAGAAAACTGTTCCATCTGTGCTGAAGTCAAACCTAAATATTTGAAAATTAGAGTAGAAGCAAATCCTCAGTATGCGATAATTCGTAGAAAAGATGGTCATGAATCCACAGTTTCTTTGAGACAACTGGCTCCTAGAGGAAGCTCTTCTCTTCACCTAGATCCACCGCCTAGTCGAGATCCAGACTTTCAAAACCAACAAATCAGTAAGGACCAACTACAAGTACAGGAGGAGGTTTCTGCAGTTGAAGAGTCTCTCCCTACGATCGCAAGGTCTCTTCCTCCGTCTCCTGAATCACGTTGTGATGCTGAGAAAGCCCAAACACTTTTGGAAGCCAATCAAGAAAGCTCTAGACCACGGCGTGCCGTCAAACTTCCTGCTTATCTAAACGATTATGTAACTAAATAGTTACATTCTTCTCTCCCCATGTGTAAATGTGGTGTTTTGAATTATCGTCTAGACAGCTGTTACATACTCATTTGTTAATCAGTAATTTATTTAATATCGCCTTTGCTGTCATTATGTATAGTCTAGTTTTTAAGTCAATAAAAGCCTAAAGTCTAGGTCTAGTGTAATATTATTACGAGTATACTTTTATCATAAATATGTCTACACTGTTCAATTAACTTTATTAGTTGGAAATCTTTTTCAATTCCCCTCAGCTGTTAGCTCTAGAACTGTTCAAAAATAACAAACGTCAAACATCAAATTAACAGTCGCAAATATCGCTAGAATCAAGCTATCATATACGAAATACAATAAAAATTGAAAAATTACCATATTCTAGGGTTACGGTATAATGTTAAAATTAAAGATACAGCTTCATAAAACGTAGCACATGTTTGTCTTAACTAACATTGTTAGTCACAAATCTCACTCCCACCAGCAGTATATTTTAGTTTTATAGGTATATTGGGCCAACAAAGTAGCTAACATCTAGTGACAATAAAACATATAGGTCGTAGGGAAAACATTGTGCTGTCATATAAGGTTATATAGTAAACAAAAGCTAAAAATGACCAGCAAAACGAAAATATATTGTGTTGTACTGCAGTGCAATAATTATACGAGTAAAGACATACCCGTTCATTATTTCCCAAAAACTGGAATATTAAAAAATCAATGGAAAATAGCTTTAAAAATCAAGAACATGTCACCATTCAAAAACGTTTATTCACAATAATTTTTGCCTAGAAATTTAATTTCATGTAAGTATTTATATAAATTTATGCTTTAATACATTATTAGATTGTTTTTATAGTCATTAGAAGAAAAACATTTAAAAAATGCTCAACCAGTAAATGTAATGCATTTATAAAACAACATGAGTGAGATAATTATTATCAAGTGATATTTCCTCTTAATATTACAATTTATGGACAAAAATTAACTTATAATTATGTAACAATAATGAATTTTAAATCCAATAGTTTGGTCTCTTCCACTTTTCTCCCTGTCCTGCTTTACAGCTGCACACACGATGGCATTTCTGTTATCACGATAGAATTAGGTGCCCCATTGTCTTCATATCCGTATAAAATAATGTGTCTATAACTAAAAATAAATAAATTAACAAGCAAGATAACAACAAATTTGTATTTCATTTAACCTTTATACACTGCTTCTCTTTCGGTTATAGGCCGCACAGCACCGTTTAAATAAATATATACATCTGTCATTGTAATACACATTCTGAATTTAATCAAAAATAACAGAATATTTCCTAAAACAGAGCATCAAACTACAACAACTACAAGTGTAAAATTTAACGTTTTCCCTATAAGTCTGTCTTTAGTGCTGCTATCTCTTGGAAGTGGCTCTCCCGAATATAGGATAAATGCACATACATTCCCGCGATAACATCTTCCTCGCACGCTCTCATGTGATTCCCCGCGCTCCGTTGCTCTAACGCTTGCGTTAACAAAGATTCTTGTATGTTTCTCGAATTAAAATGTATTATACATATTTAGGTTCCGGCCAGATACAGGTAATTAGTTTCTAAAAAAGTTATTATAAAACTCTTGATAATGCGTATATTAAACAAAAATTAGTTTTTTTAAAAAAATATTCAAAGATCTACAAAAATAATACAATAAAAATATGATAATTTTTTTTATTTGTCATGATTTTAATTATATTTTTCAGTTGTTTCTCAATAAATTACTCATATGAAATCATCTTTTTAAAATGTTTACTTGGCGTTTTGTTAACAGCTTCATTATTATTTATTACTAATTTTCAGATATTTCTTTTTTCCTAGACAAAATTATCTGCTAGAAAATACGCCACTGCAAAATATAATCTTTTAAAATGCTTAGTTAATAGTATATTAAATTATGATATAATTTATTAGCAATAAAATTAAAATTTTTCGCCTTTAGAGATAAACTTATTTTGGCATTGGCATTCAAATCCGTCAGCTTGGAGTCAGGAGTCTATTATTGTATATTATTACTGCACAAGTGTAGTTTGTTCACTGTACACCTATATCGTTAAGACGTGATGATATATTTATTCTATATAGTCACACTGAAAAACGGGCCACGCACAATAACTTTTTTTATAGTAACTTTTTAATTTTCTTAATATATGTATTTATAAATTAGGCTTAGGGGCCCAAAAATCATGGTATTTGGCATGAGTGAAGCGCTTCCGGTTTAACCGGAAGTGGCATTAACTTTCGTATTTCAAATGAAACATCCTATATATTTTTACCTTCCATCAGGTATTGTGTTTGGTCAAGAAATTCGATGATAAGTTTTTCATGAATAAGCATGTTTTAGTGTACCTAGAATACGATTTTAATATTTTTACGATGATGTCTGTGTGTGTGTGTGTGTGTGTGTGTGTGTGTGTGTGTGTGTGTGTATGTGTGCGTGTGTGTGTGTGTGTGTGTGTGTGTGCGTGTGCGTTTGTGTGTGTGTATTTGTGTGTGTATGTGGGTGTGTGTGTGAGTGTGTGTGTGTGTGTGACAAAATTTTCTAATGCGATAACTCTACTACAATTCCAAAAATTATAATTCTTTAGTATTCCTCTTCGCTACATCCATGTGAAGAGCTGATTAGATTTTGGTTATAATTGATCAACCGAAAGTACCCTAATTTGAAGATTTTAAGTTTTTTTGAAAAAACTATGTTAAATATCATATTTTCACATTTAATGTTATTATAAATATTAATGAATATTTTATTCTCTATACGATTTGAATGCATTTTATACTTCATATTAAATGGATATAGAGTTTAAAAATTATAAAGAAATTAAATATCATATATTAGCCAGCTATGCTATAACGCTGGAAACAGTTGCTATATTAAGAAAATTCTGATTGAAAGGTGTCAGTGTCAAGTGCAGTTGACATTATGTTTGTGTTATAATTTTACTGGAAATAAAGGGTCTCTTGTTGGAAACTTTATGGAATTTGTATAAAATACATACAACTGTCTTAAGGTTATGTACTAGAAATATACTATTTTGCAAGGAATTTTCTGCATGACATTCATATAAAATACATAGAACTGACGGAAGGTAATGTGCTGGCCACATCAGATTTTTTCTTATGTATTTGGAATCTACGTAAAATTACCAATTGAACGATATGGCCGAAGTACATCCATATTAAAAAAATAAATTTAAAAGCGTAAGAGAAAATGATCTGCTAAACCATGATATCAGACAGGCTGTGAAAACAGTTGAGATAATATTGAATAATAATATTTAAGATAATTGTGTACAAAGTAAGTTTTATATTTTTAAGGTTCTATATTTGGTTAAAAAAAATTATTACTTTGTTATCATAGCTTACCTCGCTACCTGATGTGGCTTATATAATATTATATATAATTTACTATACCTACAGGTGAATACTTGAAACCCAAACATAGCCCGTTAACACGTGAAAATGATTTTTCACAAACTATTGCTCCCCGTTTCAAGTGATAACAATGGTTGTGGTATCAATAAAAAGATTTCGGACTGCCCGAGTTTAATTCCGACCGGGGTCAAACATGAACCTGAAATTATGTCCAATTTTCGAACCACAGCAACACAGCTCGTAGGTAGATGTCTGGTAAACGCCCTCAACGGTACAGATATATCGTCATGTCGAAATCTGCGAATAGAAACATATTGGCACATTCAGAAATGGGTAATAAGGCGATGATATATTTATATTTTTCATTATAAAAGTTGTAACATTTCTGGATAAAACATTCTTAATTTTCATATGTGAAAGTATTTTAAATGTTAACTACTGTGTCATATAAAATTACTAATGTTTAATATTAGAATCTTTTGCATAAAGATAAAAGGTTATAATCACATATTTATACATAACATAAATGAATATGCAATATATCTTTTGTATCAATTTAATTTTTTAAAATTTTAATTTGATTCGCATGTTGCATATCTAATTTAGTTTAAACATTTTTAACAAATGTAAAATATTTTCTATAAATAAGCATTCTTTCATCATCTTTACAATAACAAATCAATAAAGTTGATTTAAAAGCAGCAGGAACTGTTCAAATGTTGATAAAATATATAAATAGTCTTGATCTTCCGTTCCTATTGCTCTCTATTATATCACTGCACTCGAAAATAGAAATTAGCTTTTGATATCCTGACCAAAATACGGACGGTGTTTGTTATTACAAATAAATAAACAAGGAAATATCGTTATTGAGATACGAGAAATATTTTACGGATTAAATTAAAATATAAATACGTAAATACTCGAATATTGTTACGTATTCTACCCATATATTTAAGTATAACGCTCATTTCTTCGATAGGGCAGATTTAAAGCTTCGCTCCCGTTCATCTTAAATGTATGTTAAAATCATTATAAAATTGATGATGCCCAAGTGTAAAATAGATATTTGGGAAAAGGTTTTTAAAATAAAAACTTGAAATGTCTTATTTACACTGTTTTTTTTTTTTATTTGACTGAGCGGTTTTGATCATTTACATGATCATTTTCAAAGTCCAGTAGAGAAGATTACAAACTACAGAAAAACTACTACGCAGAAAAGTAAATGCATGTTTTGGAAAAAAAATACCTTATAAATATTAAATCGTCAAATACGTACAACTAGTAAAGATTGAAATGATCGAAACCGGTCAGTCAAATTAGAAAAGAACATTATAAATTTTTATTTTAAAAACTTTTTCCCAAATATGTTAAAATCTATTATATTCCGTTATATTACTATATAGGATATCATATTTGTTTTCTGTAAAACAGAAAATTGCTTTTTAAATTAGATGAGACCTAAATTCGTAATTTTGTATCTCTCGTTTCCCTTGGAAAAGAAGGAACACACATAATACATACAAGGACTGTTTCAAAATTTACCTATCGAGATGATAAATAATCAATAATCATACTTTAAGGTCCGTAGAATTTGATTTTAACATTTTTACGTTGATGAGTATGTAGGTGTGGTACATACCTAGTCCCATTGAATACTCTAATCTAAATAATATCACTAAAATATTTGAAAACTTGTATTCCTATTCTTTACTCATAATGGAGAAAGCCCATTTGATTTCGGTGTAAATGGATAACCGGAAGTTCGTTTTTATAAATCCTGCATCTTATGCTATAAAGATAAACACATCTTCTTTGTTAAAGTTTAAGTATTCGTAAATAGAATTTTTTGAAATATGAATTACACCTAATCAATAAAGCAGTTATTATAAAGGTGTCTCTAATATAGGGTGCCATGACTTAGCCACAGATTCCTGGGCCCAAAATAAAACGATTTAACCAAATTTATATCCGAAAGTGCACCGTATACACATAGTTCTAATTGAATGTTCTTCTAAAAAAATAATTTTGGTTATAATAACGGAAGGCCATATAGGTGTAAGTCTTCTTCTCGATATTAAAGTGGTATTTGTTATTGTTAGTGAACCATTACCAGTAGTGTATAAAACATAGGTGTAACGACGATGATTAGACCATAGCTTTTTAATAGCAACGTCAATAACGTAAAATTATTGTTTTTTACATTTTATTTTTTTCTGTCCAAATCATTACAGATATCACAACTTACGCATAGACAGAAAAGTTTACTATTGAATGTATCTTTCTGAAAAATAATAATTTTACGTTATTGAGGGTGCCATTAAAATGTGATGGTCTAATCATGTTCGTGACACTTAAGTTTCATACATTAGTGGTTCACTAACAATAACAAATACCATTTTAAAAGCTAATTTACTCCCATATGAATTTCCATATACCAAATATCATTCAAATCAAATAAAGCCTTCCGTGATTACAAACGAAATTAATATATTTTAGAAAAACTTTCAAACAGAATACTGGCTAAACGGTGCACTTTCGGATATAGGTAAATTTAGTTAAATCATCTTATTTTGAGCCCAGGAATCTGTGGTTATGCCATTTTCCCCTATTTAGGAGATATCCTGATAAAAATGAACGTCACACAAAATAAATTTGAATTAATCAGGGATCGGAAACCGCAGAAAAATGGGTTCGCTTTGGGTTCAGGTTCAGATATGAAAATAAAATTGGGTTCAGGTTCGGTTCGGGTTCAGAAAAAATAGTTTTAGGTGGTTCGGTACCGGTTCAGTTCCGGTTCGGGTTCGAAAAATTAAAATTATGTATTTAAATAAAACAAATTGTACATACGAGTAAGTAAGGTAAATAAAAGGCGATATGCTCAATAATAACAAAATAATATTACTCTATTAGGTAAATAATAAAAAAGAAAACAAAAAGAATTATTTACATTGTAGCTGTAACTGCTATCTTAATTTGCGCTAATGCCACAGAGTCTAAAAAAAATTGTTACTCCCAAAAATTTAATATATATATATATACTATTATTCACGAAAGATGACTATTCAAGGTCATTTGTTCGAAGTAAGAATACACATCACTTCACAGCAGTACCTTGGCAACGTTTTGTATTAGAAAGAGAAATATTATTTGACCTATGTCCATTTAATTTATGTGGTGGGACAGATATACGTAAATAGTGGCATTACTTTCTAACACATTATAAATAATAATGACGTATGTCGTTGAATTACAGATACCTAATTATCTACTACAATGCCCTCTGTGTTAATATGTACCCAGTGGCGTTGCCATTTAAATCAAATTATTATTACTTGGTTTATAGTTAAGACTACGTTTTTGAATTTTGCAAAAACATAAGTGAAGAACATAAATCTTTCAGAAAGCATTTATTTAGAACGAAACATAATTTTTAAATAACATACTCTAATTTTTTCAGTTACAATGAATCCATAAATATTTCATGTTACACGTCTATGCTTACGAAATGCAGTGAAGTTATCTGCGAGTAATATTATATCAGACGGCTCACAAATGACCTCGAATAGTCATCTTTCGTGAATAATAGTTTATATATATATATATATATATATATATATATATATATATATATATATATATATATATATATATATATATATATATATATAAGATTTTGGAAGTCTTTGGAGGTCTTCATCATGTTTAAAACTATGTACTTGTAAATTAGGTTTGTTTTAATTTTAATATTTCTGCTTGGGCTTTTTAATTACCTTTCACTAGCTTTCAAGTAATGAAACAAAATATTAAAAATGTAGGTTTTGTTTAAAGGTAATTATTTCAGTACAACACTAATCTTATGTGTCACAGAAGTATTAAAACATTGGTTCAGTGAACAAGGTTTTTTGAACCCGAAAATAATGGGTTCAGTTCCGGTTCGGGTTCATGTCAACCAAATTAACTGTGGTTCGTGTTCTGGTTCAGGTTTACAAAAAAGGTGGGTTCGGAACGGTTTTCGGTTCAGATTCGGTTCGGTTTCCAGTTCCTGGAATTAATACAATTTCATAGTAGAAAATATTGATAATACACTGAAAATTAAAACAATATTTAAATGCAAAAAAACTGAGTACATTTGTCAGTATTATTAAATATTTATTTAAATGGCGGGAGGTAAGGTGAGGGTCACATCAGATTATGTATTTAAACTGTCACAAACGAACGTCCAAGAATTAATTGCAAATGACATTTTTTTGATGCTTCGCTAAAACTGATATTCTAAAATTAATTATAAGACTTTTTATTTTGTTGAAGATAACCTTTTCAGCAAAGTTCAAGTTGTGAGGACTGATTTTTCAGCGAATTTCAATTTGTTTCCGTGAGGAGAACAAAATAAGAAAGCCAAAAAAGTGTTTTCATATTGAATCATATTTTCATTTGTTTAATAAAACAAGACAAATTAAATTTTTGACGCTATTTATCTGTTTACTGAAATTATTAACGTATTCAAATCGTTAGGGTTACTAACGTATATATAATTTTATGGACAATTAGCGAATAGAAAGAATAGAGCTTGCATGGATAACATAGCCGGCTCAAGTAATGAGACAAACGGGACAATTACCTTAGGCCCCACGCTTAACCCTTCACTGGTGGCGCACCATCTGACAGACCGATGCAATTTAATTTACTTAATAACTCTTCAAGACAGGGGATTTAATCATTCCCGTTTTCAGTCTTCCTTAAATTGCATGTTTAGTTTACCTACGAAATTATTGTTTGCTGGGTGGTTATAGTTTTTATTATCCGGCGTATTTCCAGACTGACGTCACCGTTTACTCATTATAATTTATGTGAAACCTGCAAGTAAAAATCCAAAACAGCTCAAACTCTTCATATGTAGGCCCATAACAATAGCCTTTTGTGATGATTTCGAAATAATAACAAATGTATCTCTTTACAAAATAAGTTTTACAACAAAATGATATTAGTACTAATCTACTAATACAGAAATTTGAAGAACTGAATGTACGCCAAATATTTTCATATTAAAATGGCACAAAATTGACTGGTGCACTCTCCATGCCAATAATGAGTGCCTGTGAGGTGACGCCTGGTAAATGCCCGCACGGTACAAATATGTCATCATTACCGATATCTGTCTACAAAGTAGATTGGCACACCCAGCTATGGGTAATAAGCCATGATGATATATTTTTTGTATATTTTTGGGTCATTTTTTTACAGTCTATAAAATGTCACTATTACTGCCTATTGTTACTATTTTTGTAGCAAATGCTCAACATATGCATAACAACCATTCAACAAACGCATAGCAACATAATTTGATGGCGGTAACTTTCAAAATAGGTATTAAAAATAATCACTATAATCTATGCGTTTTAATTATAGAGTGGTGGAAGATAGGTGCAGTTTGATCTTGTTGTTTGATTGAATAATATTGAGGTATCGTCCCATCAAAAAACAAGATCAAACTGCACCAACCACTCTATAGTTAAAACGGATAGAGTGTCAATTAATATTAATTCTAAAATCGGCAAACTATTTTCAATACGGCACCAGACACTGAGTTATAGTATCAATGAAACGGCAGCCTCTGCTATAAATCTGGTATTTTAGTGCCTAGTTAAACAATTAACTATTAGATTTAAGAAATAGTATATTATGTTATTGGGAGTGGAATGCGGAATTGCCTGGCCTCGGCTAATGCCTCGGCCGCAACTGCTGGGTTCAACATAAAAGGACGTTCTACTCTGTATGACATACGAGGCGTGGCAATTAAGTTCCGGAACTTAATTGCCACACCTCGTATAATATTTTTTCTTCAAGTGTTTCAAGGAATTTTTTGACATTTTTTTGAATTATTTTAATTGTAGAGTTTACAATTTTAGCCAAAGTTGGCTGTGTACACAACAAAGCACAAACGATACAAATGTCAAATAACAATTTTCAATATTATCTTTGTTGCCGAGGTGACATTTTTGTACTAGTAAGACAATCAATATCTTCTACAGTGTGTGTACAGTAACATAATATGAATATTATAATACGCGTGTTGAAAAACAGATTTTATTCGTAAATTAAATATATAAACTGCAAGTTGAAATGTGGTACATCAGTAAAGTCGGTCCACGGGGCGGACGTCACCGTAAATGTTATAGCTAGGCACGTTACCACTGAAGGATTAATATGGCCCGTAACTTTAAGATTTTTCACTTTCAGGCCTACATTCAGACGGGCGCTCAACAATATGCCAAAGACGTTTGTCAGGACTTACATTATTAAATATCGAAAGCGATTTATCGACAACTACGAATTTTTCAAACATCTTAGGAAATTTAGATAGGGAAAATGCCACAGTAAAATTTTAATCTTCTTATGAGAACTGAAATTTTATTTTTCGTTATCTTTTGCGTTTCTTTGTTTAATTTTCTTTTTAAATTGTAATATGAATTTACTTTACAATACACATCTTTGCAAAGAAAAAAATATTTTATTTGACGACCGAAAATAAAAATCGATTTCTATGATACCAAAATCATGAAATCATAAATAAAATAACTTTTTTTTCTAGGGTCAGAAGTGTATATTTCTGTACCATGAGAAATAATGTAAACAATTACCCCTGCCGGGAGAAGTGTATACACAGAAATGCTATAGTTACTAGTTACTTATTTAGGTTCCTTACTTACATATAATTTATTATAAAATATTAATGAGGTCTGTATTTAATACTACCAACAAATTAATGATGTATACAGGCTGTTTCAAAAATACTGAAAAAAAAATTAAGGGCATATAGAACTGACCAAAATAAGTAAAAAAAGCATTTAACGTGGGTCCTATCTTCAATAGTTTCCGAGATATAAGGCAGTGAAAAATTAGTTTTTATGGGGTTTGCTTCTGCTATCTCAAAAACTATAAGAGTTACGACTTTAATTAAACGAGACTTTTTGTTTACCTTTCAGAGGTAATCTTAGATGTGCTTTTATTTTTTAAAAAAATCAAATAATAGTACTAAGTTAAATGTTGCGGCGACCTTGGCCAATATTTAATTTATAAATAACTTCGTAACTATTAGAAATTGATAAAAATGTATCATATAAAATTTTATCGTTTTTTATAGTCTATTTACGGACATTGACAAAATTTTGTTCGATCACTATCTTTGTCAGTTTTTCTTCGATTTTTCTTTTTTCTCGGAAACAATTGAAGATCAGACCTATGTTGAGTAAGCTTTTTTTACTCATTTTGGTCATTACTACATGCCCTTAATTTTTTTTACACTTTCTTTGAAACACCCTGTATAATAAATTATGTTTATCGTGAAATAACAAAAATCAATGGCTGCTCAGCTACAGTATTTCAATTCGAATTATTTTAAGGATATTTTCAAGTTATTGATAAGATTAGTTTTACATATTAGTCCCGGAAGAAAAAATAATATATACAAGATGCGAGCAATGTGTGTCTTTCCCACGTTCTTTGCAACTCTCAGCTGCGCCTCGTATTATAATTTAGGCCTTGAGAATACCTACATTTTTCTCTCTTGCTGAATAATGTACTACGCACTCCGTACTCCCGTTTCCGCAAATATTTCAGCTCGGTACGCGACAACTGAGCGACAGAAACGCATACAATTTGTTGTTACCTTCCGTCACCTTTAGGGAAGGAAGGTATTGTCTTTGGTCAAAAAATTCGATGATGAGTTTTTACTCAATAAGCACGTTTTAGGGTCCCTAGAATACGAATTTACTATTTTTACGATGATGTCTGTATGTGTGTGTGTGTGTGTGTGGATGTGTGTGTGTGTGTGTGTGTGTGTGTGTGTGTGTGTGTAACAAAATTTTCGTCTGCGATAACTCTAATACTACAGTTACAAAAATTATAATTTTTTCTACTCCCATGCGTGAAGTGGGTACTTCACGTATTAATTTTCATGTGTGAAGTTTGATTTTTTGAACACTGTGCGTGAAGTGTTACTTCACGCATACTGTGCGTGAAGTAAATAATTCAGTTGAAACATACACAATGAATATCAGTATATATACGTAAATCATGTGATGGTAAATGGTCCGAAGAAATAACAACTTCATGAGAAATATGTAATTAATTTATATAAATAAAATAAATTTTGTAATTCTAAATTTACAACTTTGTGTTAAATATAAATCTAAGTCCAATAAGCATTCAAAAACAATAAATAAAAAATTTCTAAGCAATCTAATACAAATTTTATATTACAGGTTATAGCAATTACAAAATATAAAATTATTATATTTCCCATTATTTTAAATATTACAAAATGACTTGTGTTTTAATAAAAAAAAGCTGTTAAACTCCCGTACCGTTGGTAAACATGGTTACACAAGTCGATAATGCAGACGCTTTACGTTAAAAGAATGACAATGTGAAGAAAAAATTATATTTTATTGCAAGGTCGTAGAAAAAGTATAGTATGTAACACGTGTGTGAAGCCTATTTTACATTCGGGTGGTTTGCAACACTCGCCTTCGGCTCGTGTCGCAATCTCCACCCTCATGTAAAAACTTCAGCTTCACACACTTGCCACATAATATACTATTTTCGTATACTTCTTCGTTACATCCATAGGAAGAGCTGATTAGATTTTGGTTACAATTGGTCAACCGGAAGTACCATCATTTGAAGATTTTAACAGTTTTCCTTGAAAAAACTATGTTAAATATAATTTTTTCACATTTGATGTTATTATAAATATTAAAGAATATTTTATTCTCTATACGATTTGACTGCATTTTATACTTAATATTAAATAGATATAGAGTTAAAAAATTATAAAGAAATTAAATTTCGTAAAGTAGCCATAGCTGTGGAAACAGCTACTATATTAAGAAAATTCTGATTGAAAGATGTCAGTGTCAAGTGAAATTGACATAGTGTGTCTGTCTTATAATTTTACTGGAAATATAGGATCTTTTGCTTTCTGTATGGAATTTGTATAAAATACATACAACTGCTTTAAGGTAATGTACAAGAAATAATAATAATAATAATAATAATAAATCTTTTATTTCTGCAGATACATTACACTGTATATAGAAAACGTCACAAAATAATAATTTTCTGTATGAAATTTGCATAAAATACATGCAACTGCCCGAAGGTAATGTACAAGAAATAGAATATGTATTTAATTTAACAAGGAACTTTCCGTGTGAAATTTGTACAAAATACATAGAACTGACGGAAGGTAATGTGCTGGCCACATCAGATTTTTTTTTGCAAAAGGAAAAATATGTTTTGGGAATTTTTTTAATGTTTCCCTTCGCTGTTGCATAATATTAGTACAAATAAGTACCATAATAACTTCATATTTTTGTTTATAAGAAAATTCTTTATATTTAAAATGCTGATGATGGCAGCATCGTTCTGCCGAAACGTTCAAACTTAATAAAGAAATGTAACAAAACATTTCATGTAATGAAAAAAAAGGAAAAATAGTTATCAGTGGCACAATGATTTTCTAAACAAACATTAACATAAACTACCCTAACGCACTTTATCATTCTACAAATTTAGTATTTTATCGCCTAGATCTAGTGGCGCCCACTTGGCTATCGCCCAGTTAACCATCGCCTTTGATAATGCAATATAGTCGAAAATTTTAGGTCATATATTTTATCTTAAATCTTTATTGTACTCGTAAGATGTACATATAGATTAATAGGAATACTACTGAATTTATTTAAAAAATATATATATGTACAACATAGAGACCACTAGGTTGCAATCCTCACAACTCATAATAAATAATTTTAAGTTTCCATGGTAAAATACGAGAATGTTTTTGGTGTAGGTATAGAATATCCTGCTTGTTATCTGCAGTTATATATAACGTTCATGCTGCCTATTTATTTTTATTTTGTGAAAACTCCCTATTATCGAAATTTGAGATCAAGCAGAATGTTATACTCAGTAAGTAATAGTTATAAGAAAGCTGTGCTGTGATGAAAATTTTTCATAATTTAAATTTGTATTTCAAATTTTCAAAAAAGAAGACGCTTTTTATATTAAAAATTTACAATCGTTATCGAAATCTAACAAAAGGATTGTTTTACCCAGCAATAAACAATATCAGTGGCGTAGCATGCGGTGGTGCAGCGGGTGCGGTGAACACGGTCAACTCGGTGAGGGTGACTGGGCGATGGTAAACTGAGCGATGGACAACTGGGCGATAACATAATAGATGCATAGAATTACACAATCGTACGTTAGATTAGGCTTTGTTAACGTTTGTTTAGATAGAAAAATAGGAGCGACACAGCTATTTTCCCGTTGCAAAAAAATAAATGATATGCCTGCTAAGCTTGCAAAAATGTAAACCTTATGTCGCCCAGTTGACCATCGCCCAAATTACGTGCGCCCAATTGCCCATCGCCTACTATGACTCGCCCAGTTGTCCGTCGTCCAGCTGTTGCGCACCCTGAATATGGACCCACGAGCCAAAGGGGCTCATGGAATACAATCATTTCAAAACCATTATTTCAAAAGTACACATATCTAATATTCACATACACATATAATATCAAGCGTGTGTTCAGGTATTATCGAATATGCATATCTACTTTTAATGCCACTGAAGATATTCTGAACTGAAATACATAATACTTATGTTGAGTGTATCAAAACAATAAATTTTGATAACACTGAACACACGAGTGATATTCGTTATGATATAATGATTAAATTTCATGACAAAAATAAAATAAAATTTTT
The DNA here is from genome assembly GCA_963082715.1 of Harpalus rubripes. Taxonomy (NCBI): domain Eukaryota; kingdom Metazoa; phylum Arthropoda; class Insecta; order Coleoptera; family Carabidae; genus Harpalus; species Harpalus rubripes. Next base: position 42,709,173 of record OY720449.1, read on the forward strand.
GACGTTTGACGATAATTAGACCAACGTGTATACTGATACTGGATGGTTAATGTACTGACGATAATGTTTCTAGAATTCAATCTTACCTTTGGGCGAAATATAAAAGCAATTATATCACGTCAAGGGTATATTCGCTTATCAACACAGAGTAACTAAATAAAATCCTTAAATGCCATTGGCTGAATTATTTCTGAATTATATAATCTTAAAAACACAAAATAAGTTACTTCTACTTCTGGCACTACTACAAATCGCCACAAACGAACATATCCAAATGATTAAATAATTATATTAACCCACCTTAGGGATTAATTACTGACATGTCCAAGAAACTACCACTATTTTTAATATTGAAGTAACTTTTTTAATTGAACGAATTTGAAGAATTTTTTTTTTAATACAGTTGAGACCCTTTAATCTGTATTGGTAAATGTAAGGGGGTGTAAATAAAGTCAATTTCAAAAGTCTTGAAATATTTATTACGGTACTTCAAATAACAAATAAGGCTGAAATTAAGAAATAGAAATAAAAAACCTAATTAATTCTGAAAAAAATCTTAAATTTTTGTTTATTTTCTGGCGTTCTTTCCGGCTATGATTGCCAGTTGCTAAAGTTCACGTAATAAAATTAATTGGTAAAATGATATGCTGTTTTATCCGATATTCGAATTAACGTGGATTTGGATAAAAGGGCCTTTACTATGTACTGCATTATATATATATATATATATATATATATATATATATATATATATATATATATATATATATATATATATATATATATATTTACGGATCATAGGAAATACAATGGTAAAATTTTCATATTGCTGCAAATTTTGCCTTATTAATTTTAGAACAAACGTGTAAATACAAAAAATGTGCAGAATTAAAACCTGCGCATCTATAGCAAGTCCAAAATTATTGTTCACATGTGTTACGGTTGTGAAAGAGAGGCAAAATAAAAGTAATAATTTTTAGCTGTTTACAGAGTGCCATGAGCAATAACACAAAATTTTAAACAGTTGTATTGCCTAAGTTTGGCTGATTACATCTGTCATAAAGTTTTAATAATTATTGAATTCATTAATTTATTTATCAGTAAGCATGAATACATTTACCATAGCAGAAAAAACTCCATGGCACAATATTAATTAATAAATAAATTAAATATATCATCACGGCTTATTACCCATTGCTGTGTGTGCCAATCTGCTTTGTACACAGATATCGGTAATGAAGAAATAATTGCACCGTGCGGGCGCTTACCAGGCGTTACCTCACGGGCACTCATTGCTGGCGTGGAGAGTGCACCACAGGAGTCAATTTTGTGCCATTTAAAATTGGAAATATTTGGCGTCGGTCAGGATCGAACCCGGTTCCCCAGATTCGCAACCTGACACTCAGGCACGCAGCCACGAGACCCCATATGGCACAATATTAACAATTAAATATCAATTAATAAACTTATATTTGTCAAAGTCAAAGAATACGACTATTGAATTGCATGTTTCATCTTGCATGGTACTCTACAAAAAAGCTTACAGACAGATATTTTATTTTACGATTATCTCATGACAAGAGTCTATTATATCAATAAAATTGGACTCATTTTATACAGTATTTAATTCTGAACTTTTTGTATTTACATGGTGCATAAAAAAAGTAGACAGCCGATATATACCGTGTGTCTGTCTTAAAGGTGTACATAGGACATTAACATGGGAAATCAGTTTTTCGCAATTACCTGCTCGCCTAATTATTTTAAGCAAAACCGCTTCAAATAAAAGTTTTAGGGCATAAAATTCTGCATCTAAATCAATAAACAGAATTACCGAATTACCTTTCCGTGTTTCATAACGACGGAAATTAAATATGAAAATGTCGAAAATTTCGTTGAAAATATCGACAGCTATGGAATTAATAAAAAATAAATAAATGCTTGACGTTTTATGTCACAACGTAAGTTAACTTATTTGACGTTTCTTACAATTTGTCTCTAGTTTTATTGTTAGAGATTATTAAAAAAATAATATTTCTATTAATGAAAAGCGTGTTTTCACAAATGCTAAATTCGTGACAAAATTTGAAAAGACACCAATGGGTCTCCAAAAAAATACACGTGAAGCGCATAACCAGAATGTAGGACGAGCAAAATATGTATTACTGGAAGAAAGAGTGTTAGGAATGATAAATGCAGACCTCTTCTGTAATACTAGATGTATTGGAAATGAGTTGGGAGTACATCACAGCATCATACATACATTTGTTAAGCAATGTTGACTCTTTAATAAATTTATATTATTTAAACAAAACTGTATTTTTTGACTTTATTAATCTAATATTCCTATTACTGTCATAATTAACGATATTTGTTCAAATCAAATTGTCAGAAACGTCAAATAAGTTAACTTACGTTGTGACAGATTGACAGATTATACGTCAAGCATGTATTTATTTTTTGTTCAATTCCACGGCTGTCGATATTTTTAACGTAATTTTCGACATTTTCATATTTAATTTCTGTCGTTATAAAACATGTAAAGGTAATTATGTTTATTGATTTAGATGCAGAATTTTATGCCCTAAATCTTTTATTTGATACTTTTTTGCTTAAAATAATTAGATGAGCAGGAAATTGCATTAAAATGTTTTCCCATGTTAATCTCCTATGTACACCTTTAAGACAGACACACGGTATATGTACTATGAATTTATACTGTCGTAAATACTTATATTACAAAGTGTCTAAAATATTATTAAATATCAAATTAAAACAAATATTATTAAGACCATTGGTTTCTAGGAAGATAGTTTCACAGCAAACACGGTCAATTTGGCGAGAGCGACGGACAACTGGGCGATGAATACTGAGCACCGCGACATTTGGAGGATGGTCACTGGGCGCCGCACCATTTGGGCAATAAAATAATAGATGTGTAGAATTAATTATGCTCAGAGCTTCATTTTTTAACTATTTTTCAATGTTGCCCAGTTAGTTGTTCATTAACCAGGTGACCATCGCCCAGTGTGACACGCCCAGTATGACTCGCCCAGTTGCCCACCTGTCGCGTACCAGTCTCACAGACACGTATGTCCCGTTCCCCGTTAATTGTATTGTCAGTACTTAAGAGTTAAATGACTTAATAATATATTTAATGATATTATAATACAAAATATTGCAAAATATTTTTAAATAACAAACGACTTAATTTTTCTAAAATTTAGTATTGGCGCGCCTCTGTAAATTGCTTCCTGGAACTATAATAATATTTAAGCACATTCAAATAGCTTTCTGGCGCCTGTTTCTATTCAAATACTTAAAATCGCCTCATCTTCATTTATACAACATTTCTATTCTTTCCATTCGGAAACTTTTTCTATGTTAGTTTTAACACACCACTTATAACGTTATAACGCCCATCAACTTATATAGAAAATGTCCACACAAGCATAAACTCTCACTAACGAATGTAGGTTTTACTAAAAGTTCATTCGCTATTCTCTTTAATTCATAATATATTTATTTCTACATTTATTTGATGCATCATTATATCTCGCAAAAATTATTATTGTGTTTTAAAAATGAGTTCAATAGCATTAGTGATAAGTGAGGCACAGATCTACGTTGTGTGCGTTTAGACTCGAAGTCTCTGTTTCCAGTCGTGTGGCTCCCCATGGATTTTGTATTTTTGTAAAGTAACCAGAGGTCAGTGAATATCAGCCACGAGCAGATTATTGCCTTTTTCTGCAATGCAACGCTCAAATCTTCTCCCGCATCGGACCATACAGACACTTTGCCTTTGACAGAGTCACAGACAACTCAAATGACAAATTAAGAAGTGAAGTGAAAGTGTTTTCAATAGTTTCTTACAGTAAGTGTAAGTAATGTGTGGGAAGCATTGATAAATTTATTTTCAATTTAATATTAATTGTATTTGTTCATTGTTCCGGCACAAAATGTTTTATGGTTTTATACAATTCTATCGTAAATCTGCTATTATTTTATAAAATTATTTACTCTTAAATTATGACAAAAAGTGCTAAAATATATGTACTGCAATTTTGGTAAAAACAACAACCTAATTAAATACATGTAATAGCTAATAATGTACATATTTGTAATTTTACATTATATGTGAAATACCTCCTTTTTCAAAAAATTATTGTGGTCGCTGTGTTATCTACCAAAAGTACAATTTCAATTTTTAATATTACAATTCGTTTCTAATTTTACATCTGTCCTTGGTAATATACTTCAAAATTTGACTTTGACATTTGTCAATTATCTTATACATATAACTTTATTGCATTCGTAAAATAGCATAAACTGCATCATGAATAAAAATGATTAGATTAAATACGTTTTAAAGCATAAAGTATTTTTTATTATAGTTAAAAAAGTGAAAAGAGTTCAACACTGTTTCTCATTGTTTTAGAAATTAAGGTTAGGAATCTTTTAGAGCCGGTTTTATAAAAGTCCAATTAAATAATTTACTACCTAAGTAAATTTTATGAAATATAGAAATGCAATGAGATTTTTTAACAGAAATGATTTTAGTGTGTCATAATTACATGTTAATTGATTTGAATTGTTTATTTAATTAAATTTACTTTGAAAGTATTAGCTGGGCATTTATAAAATCGACCTATTTTCAACTATGAAAAATAATAAATTATGCCTTTTCACTCTTGAGCATAAATGAAACATTTAATTGTAAAGGGATCTACGTCCATATTATGTTTTAAAATGATTCATCAAAAAGTATTTTATACAATACGGAACAATAACGATAGCTATGGCTGTAACTTCTTCTTTTATAAATATTTTTATTCATCTAAAACACAATCCTTCGCCCCTCCCCGTATGAGTCAAAATATTTTTTTACTTTTCATTGAAATTATTTAATATTATTGATATTTAGATTGCTTTGAATTTGAATGTTTCAAACTAGTCTTTTAGAAAACACAGTTGTACAAAAATTGAATACCGATACTGATAACTCTTGCTTCTTTATACTACAAATCATATTTTATAGCTACATTTATGAATAAATTCTACTATATCTTACTATAGAGATAAATTATATTTATATATTGTAAAACTCATTTCTCTGATTCGTTGTTCGTTAATGATATGAACAAATGTTTTCTTTCTGCCGCTTCATAAAGGCAGAAGCAAAATTGTATTACAAATAATTATTCGATATTGAGTTTAATTTCATACATGTTACATTAATGTGCTCGTAAATGAGAAATTATTTCCCACTCATGTGAATAAGTACCTGTTTGTAGGGTGCATACACTCAGCGAAATTCTCACGTTTAAAACACGGAAGCAAGCATACATTCTTAACATATGGAAAAGGAAGACAGACATTGTACATATTGTAATGCTGTTTTAAAAGAATATTTGTTGAATGTAAATTTGAAAAGAATAAATATATAGGATATAGCTGAGACTTTGTTCGTTTCGTTCGGGTTTAGTAGCCGAAAAAAATTCTTCATTACCAGAAAAATGTTTCATGTTCATTTAAAATATAAACTTGGTTTTAAATAGTTTTTTAATTGCAGTGTAAATTAACTGAATAAAACCAAGTTTAAATTTTAATTGGTAGTGGTACAACTGGGTATTATAAATTTAACGGGGGTTGATAAACAGTTCCCATGTCGATATGTACAGTTCACGTTCATTTCTTTTTCTTAGACTAATTTTTTAATCCATAACATTAGAATAACAACACAAGAAACCAAAAATGGTAAACTTATATCAAAAGAAAATAATTGGAAATTTTTATCGTTAAAATGCTTTAAAAGAATGATCATTTAGAAACAATAATTAAATTGTAGAGCTTCGTGAAGGATAGTAACTAATTACAAATACAGGTAGTATCTTTTCTTCACTATTTATATGTTCAAAAACTAGATGTACATTTCGACTACAAAGCAATCATCTCCAGTAATACATGTATTACTGAAGTTGATTGCTTTGTAGTCGAAATGTACATCTAGTTTTTGAAAATACAAATAGTGAAGAAAAGATACTACCTGTAAATTTGTAATTTGATCATTTAGAACATTGAAATTGGATACTGGATCCCCAATCTTTAAGAGGAATGGAAACCCTGCGTACTAGATATGAAGCGAAAATTCAAATAAATTGTTCCTGTACTAGAACTATTAATATTTTTAAAAATTCAACATTAGACGAACATACTTCTAATATGAACCTACATTTAAAAAAAAAGTGTTATTGAAATCTATTAGAATTTGCCGAGAAATGCCGTTTTCCCCATAAAATCCAAGTCAAATACTAATAGATTTCAATAAAACTTTTTTTTTAAATGCAGGTTCATATCAAGTATTTTCGCCCAATGTTGATTTTTTAAAAATGTTAATAGTTCTAGTATAGGAACAATTGATTTGAATTTTCACTTCATATCTAGTACGTAGGGGTTCCATCCTCTTAAGGTCAATACTCTGAACTCTGAACTCTTAAAGCGTAAATAGAACCTAAGCAGATGGGCCCTGGGCTCAGAAGAAAAATGGTGCAAGTGAATTTTTTACAAACATTAAATTTAAAATAGCAGTATTCAGTATGTATTTCGAATTTTACTACTTTTTCACAGAGACCTAAAAATATTTCTGTAGATATTATAAATTAGTAACGAAAATAGTAATAATAAACTAAACTAGGCAGCAACTGCAAATAATTAGGACCTCTTTTTATTAAATTGTGTATTAGAAGTGCTAATCATTTTCTTTGAATAATTAATTCAATATATTATTTGTTCTAGTTTTTTCTTCTTGGTAACTCCTGAAATTGGAAATTAAACCCTTTTGCGACGGATTTATTATGCAAAAAATTGTATTAAACACAGCCCAGATTCAAGAAGATTGTTAATTAAATCATATCAGTCTTTTTCCTGCGACAATGTACCCCATAATTTATTTATTATATCACCTTATATTGACGTGGAAAAGGAATGTTGCATAATTTACAATATTTTTGGGACAATATATCCCAGAGTAGTATAGTTGCAATCTATTTTGAGATATTGATATCTTCGTCATTTTTGTGTTCAGCTCTAATGACATGTTTCAAAATTAATATCTGTAAATTTGTGTGCTGAGCCCATTACAGATTTGCTAAGAATTATATTGATTAATTACAATTTCACTTTTTAATTTTTTTAAATTATTTTCATTTTCCAAGTACGTATAGTCCTTTGAATTTAAATTAATAAATAAAAAATATATATACTGACTATACCTGTATAAAGAAATTATTACCTGTCCGCATGTATATATTGAAAATATGCACCCCGGTTTGGCTATTAAGTCTTGCACCGTATAATTTTCCATTTAAATTATGATCAATAAAAGTACAAATATACAATAGATCATTGAGTACAGCAAAGTATTGTTGGATATAACGACTTGGTTATAAGACAGTATATTTGTATGGATGCACTTTTCCAGCATGGGCTATATAAAGCCTACGGATTTCTCATTTGAGGCTCATTTTACCTTACATTACACCTTGAGAAAGATCAGGCATTTGTAAGGTATCTTAGCAAAATTTTTGTGATTATGAGAAGATTTGATACATTTCTTCCAAAAATTATTCATTTCTAGTCAAATTGTATAATAAGTATTTTAGCAATTTTCGTAAGATATCGGTAATTTAAATCAGAATTAAATACTTTTGCAAAATGTTTTCAAATATAATCGTATGTTTTTAAAGGTGATATACAACATTTAATATTAATTTAATGAATATTAGCTTTTAATGTCTGTTATTGTTATCAAATTTCGTAACTAATTTGGAAATAAAGTGTTTCATTCGAAACGAATGTTTTGACAAATAAGATGTTCTATTTCATTAAAAATTTTATTATAAATTATGATATTTATCTGTTTGACACGATCACTAAAATTTATTAACAAATTTGTTATAAAATTTGTTAATAAAATTACAATCGGGCTAAAAATTTTACACAAAAGCTATTATATAAATATTATTTTCATTTTTGTAATGATTATAAATATTTCTCGATACATATTATTTTAAAACAGATATTATTTCGTGTTTTTAGTTTTGTGTTTCTTATAGTTTTTTCTATTCTTATTACAGACTTTTCGGATATGAAGGTCCAAATAATATTCACGCTACACCTTACTCTACTGCTCTTCGTGTCCGTAAATTGTTTTAATTACAAGTATGACGATCAACACATATACAGAAATTTATATGTTCAAAAAAAATATTGTGGGTCAGTGATGACAAGCATTATGAGGGAACTGTGCAATAAATATAATGGTAAGATACAATTTTCAATTATTTTTATATCTATATTTAATCATACGCCTCGAACAAATGCAAAATCGCATTCACACAATTGTTTATTTATATTTACAGTATGTTAATATCTGGTTACATTATTTTTTTTCTTCGCATTAAGTTATTAAAGATATCTTTTAAAGTAAATGCCGTTAATATTTAAAAGGAGATGGAGTATGAGTATTCTGTATCCTACGATGTTAATTTTAACGGCCTATTAAAATTTGTAACCAGTTGAAATAAATTTATTACCTGTCATTTTTATTTTTTATTCAGTATCTATACTAGTATTATTAGCGAAATGTTCTTCATCGTATCATCGATAATAATAACATCCTCTAATGACTAACAAAAAAACTAGCCTGCACTTGTTATCCTTTATAGTGCGTTTTGGATAATAAAATAGCAGATGGCGCTTGCGTGTATTAAATAAATATTTAAAAATTGCGAAAACCAAACATTGTAAATCATAAATATTATTTGAAAAAGAAAATATAGAATCGAAATCAAAAACATAATAATAGCTGATAATTTTTTTAGACAGATTTATTCATTATCTAAACCAACGCTATTTTTTACGTGAAATACACTAGGCACTTACAAATTTTGATATTATTCACTATTATCCTTAAGACCAGCCTCACCCACAATTTAAAATACTTATTAATTAATTACTATCTGGTTGTGCCACTGCTTATTGATTTATTTTTAAGGTTCTGATTGAAAATATATTTTTCCTACAACTGTAAAGAGTCGCTATATTCAAGCACTAGTGCTTGAAAAGTAAATAGGAGTTGCTAGCAAACATTAAAATTCGGTTAATTTACCGGTCAAGTAGATAATTAGGTAGTAAATAATAATGCAACTTATAAAATTTGTTAAGAAATATTAATATACACTGTAAATAAAACAATTGTAATATTTTTCAGATTGAGTACTAATCTAATTTTTAAGAAGATTAACATTTCTTTGACATGTGTTCCAACCTAACCTAAATTTTAATATTAAATGTACAATTATAGAAAACTTATCCACTTTTGTCTAAGATTCTTCCAAGTGTTAAAGTTATATTTTGTACCGTATTATGAGAAATTGCACAAACAGTGTTTGAAGATGCTGGATGCCTGAATGTATACTCAGTATTATGATAAACATCACTAACATTTCAGTGTTTTCTCGTGCTGCAACTTCCGCATGAGGCGCACATCGCACTCGACTAAAAAAAGTACTACTTTACACACTTGTCGCATAAATAACTACTTCTTCTTTATTCTTTTGTATTAATTCTCTTCGAAGGTTGGATGTAAAATTTGTTATTAAAAATTTAAATCATCTATTATTTTCTTTTTCTTTTATATTTTATGTATAATGTGTATGGTTTGGACACAAAAAATAAATAATAATTCTTTTACTTAGCGAATTTTTTGTATGAAACTGTCATGATGATAGTACCACTTCTTCATGTTATATAACTTGCATTATATTTTTTCTGTGCAGGCTATAGGACGAAACGAAATATCCATACTGACTGTTGTAAAAAACCGTGTACCTTTCATTATATGATGATACATTATTGTGAAGAACCAAGACTTGCTCTGGATACACTACCCAGGTAATAAGAAAAAATATACATATACCGGTTGGTAGCGGTTAGGAGTGAACATAATTTTTGTTCTCCTGTTAATTTTACGGCAAAAACTGTGTTCAAAATCAAAAGTTGCATATAAAACTATTTTTGATTTTTTTATTATGTTTCTAAACTCTATCAGTTTGATCCTGTTTTCTTATAGGATAATACCGGGCTATCCAATCAAACAACAAAATCAAACTATCTTCGCACAACTGTATAGTTAAAACGGATAGAGCATAGTTTCTTCACTCTTTTGAAAAGTAATTTCAAAATTTCTGTATATTTAAGCAATAGCCATGTTACTTGTTTTCTTTTTTCTGATTTTCATAAAATATTTATGAACGTCAATCTGACTTATGGAATATGAATTCCATATTCTTCGATAACTATTTTTAAATAAATTAATAATTCTTTATAATAAAGATATGTTTCTCATTTGAATAAACATTACCTATTACATTATATATATATATATATATATATATATATATATATATATATATATATATATATATATATATATATATACAGGGTGTTTCCTTTAAAACAACCAGCGCTTTTTTGGGCGAACTAACAACTTTAGAGAAAAATCTTTTATACCAAAAATGATCATGAATAAGGGTATAATGTATCAATAGTAACAAACCTAATATTTAACCAGTGGTTCTCAAACGGTAGAACAAGATTATATTTTTTTAATGGCATCCCTATATAATTTTTTAACCCTTTAAATATAATATTATTTTCTGATTTCAACGATATAAATATAGCATAGGGTTGTATAACAATTATTTCGAGAAAAAAGGTATTAAAAACTAGAAATAATGTAATAAAAAATGGGTTTACTACTAGCGTAACTAGGCAACAGACGTATGTTGTGTACTGCATACCCTATTGTAATATTATAACATTATTTTTTAATGCCATTGTTATACAATCCTATACCATATTTATTTCGTTGAAATCAAAAAAAAATCTCTATCTAATGGGCTAAAAAATTATATAGGATACCATTTAAAAAAATATAATTTTGTTCTGCCGTTTGAGAACCACTGGTCGAATTTTCGGTTTGTTATTATTAATAAATTAGCCCCTTATTCTTCATCATTTCTTGTATATAACATATTTTTCGAAAGTCATTAGTTCGCCCAAAAAAGCGCTGGTTGTTTTAAAGAAACACCCTGTATATACGAGTATATATATATATAAATATATATATATATAAATATATATATATATATATATATATATATATATATATATATATATATATATATATATATATATATATATATATATATATATATATATATATATATATATATATATATATATATATATATATAAATATATATATATATATATATATATATATATATATATATAAATATATATATATATATATATATATATATATATATATATATATATATATATATATATATATACTGTCCGGATTTCGTAGGCCACCATTGAGATTTCGGAAACTATAAGAGTTACGATTTCGGTTAAATGGGACATGTAGCGCGTCTTTGGTCGGTATTTTCATTTTTAAATTACTTCTAAACTATCAGTAATCGAGAAAAATATTTCAAATAAAAAAATTGATATTTTTATTGCCTATCCAATGGCCTACGAAAATAATTTTTCTATTGGTAACTTTCGAGATATAACAAACTTACATTTTGTAAATGGATCCCAATATATGATTTTTGCTCTAAAAATACTTATTTTTTTCTCCTTCGATTGGTATATGAAGGGACAATAAAAACTTGCTACCTGTATTTATTTTTTTGACAAAATTTTCATTAATGGACCAGAAAAAAATTAATGAAATTTGAATATTTAAATTACCGTCCGTAAGCCATAGCATCGGTACTGCCCATAGTAACGGCATGTGCGGGTGACGCTTGAACAATAGTTTGGAGGTTAATATTTTAGTTTGTCAGTTTAACCTTGTACGAGTATGAGGTACGTAAAATTCTTCAAAATCCTGCTTAACAAATCAAATACCTAATAAGAGTAACAGAAACCACGCAAATCAAATAATAAACAAAAGAGAAAAATAAAGTAACGTCAAATTCAAATTAAAACACGCACACGCACGCCATCTATAGGTTAAATTCTTAAATATGCTTTTCTTTCTCCAGTTCAAAATAACGACGTCAGAAAATTTTCTTTCTTAATATACTAAAAAACATATTTTTTAAAAATATAATTTATATTTTTACCCACATTTTTAACATAGGTATATAGTGATAGGTATCGAATTTTCAGTACCACACAGATAGCCCATTCTTTTTAAAATTGTGGAGATACTATAAAAATGTAAAAACAGTTTTGTATGCATCTTTAATTATTAACAACTTTGCATTCTGTTTTGTCGTAAAATGAACAGGAGAGCAGAAAATTGCATAAAACTAAAATCCCATATTAAATCCTTATGTTCACCCCCAATCGCCATCATTCTGTATACTTTCTTATTGTACAATTACATTTTATAATTTAAATATATTTTATAATACGCAATTTACAAAACAATTTATATTATATGCATAATATAGAAGAGAAAATCATATTTAATTTAAAATCTACTTAAATTAAAAGAATAATATATTCTATAACTAGTATGGAATAAATAATTTCCGCGCGAGCGTAAAGTTTGTAAACCGAGCTGTAGACGAGGTCTAAGGTTTCTCGAGTGACGGAAATACTATTCCATACGCGTTTTAAACTATACTTGCTCTAACACTATTTAAAAAATATATTTTGTTCATCACTTGACATTTTCGGTAAAAATAATAAAATATTATTGATAAGTTATAAAAGCAATAATTTTTTATTTAACTTACCATCAAACGCGTAAAACAAGGCGTATAATTAGATTTTGTAATCAAGTCTTTTATAATTTGACAGTTAAGGTGGTTGAGATGACAAAATCAATGAAACAAAACGCGAAGCAAAACCGGCTTGATTTTGAAAACAATTACGAATTCCCATGTATTTTAAAAGGGTGAATTGAAAAACTAGTGGGCTTTGTTATTCTGTAACAGTGTTACGGAATGTGCTCATTCTGTAACAGTTTTCAGTTACAGAATGTGTGAATTCCATTTTAGTGTTAGAGAAACAAAGTACTGCATCAATTTTTTGAAACTTGGATTTTAATTTTTTAATTTTATAAAGCTTCCCACAAATAAATATAGGATTTTGTTGGTTGCTTAGTATCTGACCTACCAAATGAGAAATTTTAGCACAAGTTGTTTCACTTTAATTTATTTGTTTTGTTCCTTTAGGAACAGTGGGCAAAGACATATTTTATTCATAACTGGAAAGTTATTCGCACGAGATGTTAATCGAGTGTGCTAATTTTCTTTAAGGTATATAGATGATATTCAACATTTATATTTATTTTTCGAAGTTGATATGCACACATTTTTAGTCTCACTAAAGATTTAAAAAATATTCGCTCTTATTATTAGTGTTATAGTGTTTAATGACGAAATTTCAGTGGATAAAGTGCCACTTTATAAGTAGGTGCTGGAGAAAATATAAGAAAAAAAATACTTTTAATTGTCAAACCATTTATTTATTTCGAACCACTTAGATCCACTGTAATTTTCTCTAATTCTTAATTTTTTTATTGTTCATTATACATACTTATCGTATAATGTAAAATCAACTTCAGCAAAACTATTGATAGAACTGAAACAAGTTGATACAATTTATCTCATAGCTTTATTTGCAACATTGTGTTTTATTTACATAATTAATGGCTTCCGATAATAGAATTCAATTTTTATGCTTGAAAATATATACAAATAACTATATTGGCCTTGTAAGCTATGTCGCAAGTTCGAGGATAAAACCAACGTCTATCGTAAATCTGACTCACTCTGGATATTCTAATTATCACTCTTACAATTAGCATAGTTCTCCTTATAGTGATTTATATATTTAATTCCTTACCAATGGTAAGATAATAACAAAAAGTTAAGAATGAAGAAGTAACAACTTAATAATGAGAAATTCAAACGATTATAGTTTTCTGATAATAAACAGTAGTAGTAACATAAAGTAATGAATAAGAATGATCCGCATAAAATGACTGATTGTGGACATTTTGATTATGTTAAACCAAATTATGGAAACAATACAGACATTCAGCCCAGGAATAGTTATTTATGTAACAAATGAGTAAGAATTTGCGCACTCGCCTTCGGCTCGTTCGGGAAATTTTCCTTCTCGTATAAAAAAGATATAATTTACTCACGAGTTGCATACAATTTTTTTTACGTCTGCAATGGGAGCGTGAAAAAAGTGCCGTAGCGTTTCAGTATTTCACTCCGCAGCGTATAAACCCATTTTAATGAAAAAAGGTACTTTTTTTAACAGGCCGCGAAATTCAATTTCGCGACCGTTGTCATGGTAGCGGCCGCAAAATTAGGTAAACAACCACTTTGACACTTGAGAATTGCATGGTTTTGTTTATCAAATGTTAATCCCATAGCTACCTTGAAAGCTAACTTTCTATTTACATTGAAACTGTTTAAAATTAATAAAATTTGTAATTACATATTTTTTACGGTTGCACAAAAAATATTATGTACACCTTGTCCGCGAAATCCTTTAGCGCCCTCGAGATAGTCTTGCCTCGGCCGCAAGCGGCCTCGGCGACAATTTTTCTCTCGGTACGCTAAAGAGTGATTTCGCGGCCTTGATATACAAATAACTATTTTCTACTCTTGCTCTGAAAATACAATTTTCTTGTTTGTTTTTCTTTGCAACACGCTTCGGTATCCTATAGCAATGAATTTTACTTTGTTATACCTTTGAATATATAATAACCTACTATGGTATTATATATTCAAAGATTGTACCGAGGGTTGTACGCAATATTTGTTGTCATAGATACGCATCACAAATATAAAAATTGACATTAAATTCCAAATTAATTAAATTTTAATAATTCATTATTTTCTTTTTTACCTTCCGTCAGTTTTAGGCAAGGAAGGTATTGTCTTTGGTCAAAAAATTGGGTGGTGAGTTTTTGATGAATAAACACGTTTTAGGGTCTCTAGAATACGATTTTACTACTTTTACGATGATGTGTGTGTGTGTGTGTGTCTGTGTGCGTGCGTGCGTGCGTGCGTGCGTGCGTACGTGCGTGCGTGTGTGTGTTTGACAAAATTTTCGCCTGCGATAACTACTAATACTACAATTCCAAAAATTATTATTCTTTCGCATTCTTCTTTGTTACATCCATATGAACACATGATTAGATTTTGGTAATAAAAGGTCAACCGGAAGTACCCTCATTTAAAGATTTGAACAGTTTTTCTTGAAAAAACGATGTTAAATATCATTTTTTCACATTTAATGTTATTATAAATATTAAAGAATATTTTATTCTCTATACGATTTGAATACATTTTATACTTCATATTGAATGGATATAGAGTTAAAAAATTATAAAGAAATTAAATATCATATATTAGCCAGCTATGCTATAACTCTGGAAAAAGATGCTACATTAAGAAAATTCTGATTGAAAGGTGTCATTGTCAAGCGCAATAGACAGTACGTTTGTGTTATAATTTTACTGGAAATATAGGATCTTTTGCTAGCAACTTTCTGTATGGAATTTGTATAAAATACATACAACTGCCTTAAGGTAATGTACAAGAAATAGAATCTTTGGCAAGGAACTTTCTGTATAACATTTATACAAAATACATAGAACTGACGGAAGGTAATGTGCTGGCCACATCAGATTTTTTATCTTGCAGGAGTAGAAAAAATAATGTGTATAACTTGCGTTGAAAGTCCTTTGTCGAACACAAACGATTGATGCCTTCGAAGCGAAGGCTTCAATTAGACCGGGAGCTAGTGCTACGTGAAAAATGTATCATGGTATTTCAAATACTGACCCTTGTTGCCTTGTTATACGTGACAGCAATTTTTCCTTTTTTGTTGATTATGCATAAGAAAAGCAAGATTCACTTTAAATTGTTAAATATTAGCTTACAACTCTTTAAACTAAAGCCGAATGAAATAAGTAAATAGGTAATAGTTATTTATGGAACATATATAAAATAATTTGTTAATAAAATATCTCCTTTCGAGTTTAGAGTGGGATACAATTTTTTTCCAAAACCTAATATTTTAAAGGCCTTTTTAACTAAAGCTAAAACTAACGATGATTTTATAAAAAATGACATTTAACATTTATGATTAATTTTTAGAGTTCAACGTAAATTTTGTTAGTTATTAGATAATGTATTTAGGAATTTTAACGTTTTGAATTTTCATCTCTATAGTTAAACTTAACTTTACTTTTAGATTAGAAGAAAAATATAGCATCGATATTATAACATAAGTAGTAAAAATTATACATACGTCAGTTTTTCGATGCGACAATGTTCTTATAACTGACAGTTACGTTAACAGACAAGAGATCAAAATATCGGGCATTACAAATTTTCCATAGAAGTAAATTTAATTGAACGTTTATAACTCAGACCCCTAATTAATAAAGTTTTGCTTTACTAACGAGATTTTAATAGATAAAGTGCCAATTTGATGTTTTCACTATAGACATCACAGATTTGCATTAAATTATTTCCCGTTTTCATTATAAGTAATAAGTTTGCAGATCTACGAGAAGATACATAGTTTCTTATTTAATATCTTCTAGACTTTTGAGGCCTTGGTTCTGCTAGGGATGCCATGCCACTGATAATAATGTTGATGAATGATGATACATTACTTCTGATATTCATATGTTAAAAATACTCTCTATTAGAATTACACACAGGATGATAGAAAAAATAGGGACTAATATGTATTTTCTTTATTAATAATTTTTGACGTATAGTTTAAATTACAAAGATGCATACGAAGTAAAATGCCACTCTTTAGTGAGAATCTGGAATTCTACTTCCGGTTTCCCCGGAAGCGAAATCATCGTAGATTTTTTTAAATGAAATAGTATACATTTTTATATTTTCGGAAAGGAAATTATATTTACATCGATGCCAAATATTTGCATTTTAATTTAAAAATAACATTTTTATTATCTTAAAAAAAATTATGGCATATGAATGTATTATCAATTTGACATGACATTTTTGCCTCCTTTGTTTCAGGATATTTTGACATTTATAGCTTGTGCCAGGATATAAGTACACGGCCACGTACGCCCTTTTAAGTGGGTGGCAGTTTAAGCGCATTAGAGAAACGGCAAAATGTCCCGCTAATTTTTAGGTAATACCGTGTGTATACCGCTGGTATACGGTATACCTATATCCTGGCACAAGCTACATGTCGTACTTATTTTATTTTATTATTTTGAACTGTCAAAGGATTAAAAAAATATTATTTGTATTTAAATTTACTTTTTCTATTTTGGTTCTTTAATATGTAATTTATGAAACCTATTTGGATTTCATAAAGTACTTCTTTATGACATCCAAATGAGTTTCATAAAGTACAAATTAAACAACCGAAATTGAAATTCCTGGACATGAAATAACGTACATTTTTTGAAAAAATGACCAAAATAGAAAAAATAGTATAAAATACACGTTTCATAAGACATTTCAGCGCACTTGTCCTTTTAGAAAACTCGCGGCAAGACGCTCGTTTCTAAGAATGACGCGTGCGCTAAAATCATGTCTTATGAAACTTGTATCTTAATGTACTATTAATTTTACTCTTTTTTGAATTTTAAACAATTCAAATTCTTCGAAATATTCGAAACAAATAATACAACAGGTAAACGTTAAAATATAATATCCCCAAACAAAGAAGATACAGATGTCATAGTTTTCATAAATTAATAACTAGGTTATTTTTAAATGAAAATGCAAGTATTTGGTAAATATAAAAATATATACCATGTCATTTCATTTAAAAAACGATGATTTCGCTTCCGGCTTAACCGGATATAAAATAAAAATTAGTGTATAAAACTCTTTTCAACTAAATAATGTTCTTATACTGTAGTCTTCTTTTGAAATTAATGTCGAATGATTCTTTAGTTTCCACAGTTGGGTGATGACAACTAGTACTGATGCCCCAAGTACAAAACGAATCCCGGCGGACAAAACTAGTAACCCAGGACAGGTTAGCAAACAAAAGAACTATCATCAAGGGAAATTTAACCGCTGGGGCAAATTGCGTAAAAATAAAAATAAGCATAAGAAAAGGTGCAAATGTCAGTGTCCAAGGCGGGGAAAGGTGCAATAATTATACATTTCTATGAGAAACAAGCTTCGCTTTTAATATATAGCTTTTTAATTATTATTAATTTCACGCTGTCTTATATTATTGCTTTCCGTTATATTGATATTGCCTTTAGCTAAATAATATAATTATGCTTATATTAGTTGTTTTTATTGTGCTTTGTGCTTCATCTCGCGTTTTTTTTTTTTTAATTCATGCTTACAAATATTCTTTAATTTATAAATAATTTATAGTCATTTCTATATTTTTATACAATTATTATTTTTTCGGTAGGAAAATACATTACCTAATTAGGTATATATTTTATCCATATTAAAATGTAATATCATTGTTAAATAAGAAAATAATTTATTTCTTCAGTATATTATTCAAAATGAACAATATTTTATGTTCAGTATTTTTCATTTTTCATAAATGTTTAGTATTAATAATAAAAGTATAGTAAAATAATACAATTTCAGTAAAATAATAAATGTTCAGTAAAATAATTCAGTATAAATATTGAATGTTCAGTAATTTAATATTTGTTCAGTATTTAGTAAATCAAATGTTTAGTAATAAAATAGTTTTAATTTACATTATTTATGGGGTCTCGTGGCCGCATGCCTGAGTGTCACGTCGCGAATCTGGGGAACCGGGTTCGATCCCGACCGACGCCAAATATTTTCCAATTTTAAATGGCACAAAATTGAGTGCCCGTGAGGTGACGCCTGGTAAGCGCCCGCACGGTGCAAATATTTCATCATTACCGATATCTGTATACAAGCAGATTGGCACACCCAGCAATGGGTAATAAGCCGTGATGATATATTTATTTTATTTTATTTTACATTATATTTAGCGACGCCAGTCGTCGGTTTTGAGTTTTCATCAATTCTCAAAACCACTCATTGGTTATCAACTTCGACAGGTGTCGGAAAATACCGATGCCCATTGATGTCCCGACGCCAGGCGTTGTTTTAGACTTTTCATCAATTCTCAAAACTATTAATCGGAAATTAAGTCCGACGAGTGTCCGCAGATACTGACGCCCATCTACGACGCGACGTCAAGCATCGTTTTTGAGTTTTTATCAATTCTTCAAACAACTCATCGGAAATTAACTCCGACGAGTGTCCACAGATACCGACGCCCATCACGTCGCGACGCCCGGCGTCGTGTTTGGTTTGCTTTTTTAATGAGAAAATAATACTGAAATTGAAAAAATGTATTTCACTGAACAACTAATACTGAACAAATATTGAAAAATATTGAACAATTTTAATTTATTTATTGAACATTAAATACTCTACAAACCCAAATTAAATTACTGAGCAAAATTGAATAAATAATGAACGTTTAAATACGTGCCATAAATAATATGTTATATGTATGTGTAGGTAGTTCGGCAACAAATAGTATATTGACATAGCACAGTTTATTCTAAAAAAAATGAGCACCATCTCTAAATTATTAATTATACAACAACGCACGTGTTGTACTCTGTTAATTTAATTATAAATTTATTGTCAACAAATACGCTTTAGATTATTTTATAATTTGTTTAATATTTCTGATAATAATTATGTTGTCATGTAAGCGAGTATCGATTTAATAGTAAAATAATTAAAGATGGCAGCATAAATACCATAAATTCATATAGCTATAAAGTGTGGTACGCGTAGTACGAATATGCTCATAAGATTGCTAATCTATGCTTATAATTTAATCGTCTATAAGAATGAAAAATGACGTTTAAATTAGTTTATAGTTTTGGTTCCTTTTCATATTTTTGTGCACTGATATGAATTGTAGTCCATATTAAAATAGAAAAGATTTTCAAGATATACAATACTAAATTTCTATATCTAAATAAAACATTTAAGCGGTTCTTGTTAATATTTAATATTCAAAGCTGTAGAAAATAAAGTTAAATAATGAATAGTTTACTTTAATTTTTGACCAATTTTTTAAATAATTACTTTATGTTTTGCTGCAATACTTGATACAAATTCATGCCTTATTAATTTTTACTTTTCTACTCTAATATTGGCGCATTCTTTAGCAAGGGCGCTTTATAACCTCTACTTTCACAAATTAGAACATATAGCCAGAGGTTCGAACTTCGTAGAGCCAGCATAACTCAGATACGTCGCTCCGGAAGGAGATTTACCATAAATAAGCTCTTTTGGATTTAGGTTATTAATCTAAATAAAAGAAGAAATCGGGTGGCGCTGGGAATCCTTTACATAGGAAAACAGTTTTCCCTTAAGCGTATAGCTACTCAAATTACTTTACAAAAAAATACTTCAAGTAGAAATTGTAGACCATCATATTCTACATATCCGCAAATCAGTAAACAAAATTCTTTTCGTATGTTTAGTAGTTTATAAAATTTCGAAAATTACAATTTAATAGTGCTGGAATTAAAACAAGACGACAAAAAATTTGTGATATTTTATTTGTCATAAAATTTACTTTTTAATAAAAATAAAATGTAAAATTCAAAAATAGAATTTATTTTCATACAAGTCAAATACTTATTTTTATTGACAAAAAATCACAATAGGCAATTTAAACACCACACATTTATCTTAAGTTTTGATTCCATGACTAGCACTATTAAATTCAAATTTTTATATCTACCACACGAAATGAATTTTGATTAGATACTTGTTTATAAGCAGAATTTGATGTAACGGGTTTCGAGCGCCAACCGATGGTATAAATGTTATGTTACCTGAAAATTCATTTCAATGCACAATATCAATGAAAAAAACTAAATGAACTAATATGAACGTCAACATTCATTTTCTAGAATTACGCATAGACATATTGAGACACTGTGTTATAAACGTCCAGTTAAATTTAGTACCATAGTAAATTTAATAAACCGAACAAATTCGAATCAATTTTCATGTTCTTATGACACGAGAATGAAATCACTGCTTTCAAAAATTCGCGTACATTTGTTCATTAAAGTTACTTTGGAACCAAATTTAACTGCAATTTCAAAATCATATCTATATTTTGTAGTATTGCATTCACCAGTTAGCTGTTTAAAAACAGTTAAAAGTTTCGCACAAGTATAACTAGCATTCATGCATTTTGCTTTTATATAAGTTATATTTCGCTTTTCGCTAAATTTTGCTTAATAACAACTTATTATCCATTAATCCCTTTATCTAAGCTGTAATGAATTCTAGGAGCATTTACAAAACAAGATTCAAAGACAACCACCCCCGGTCCAACGTCCAGTATTCGGCGTCATTTCAAGTACCCTACGCCCAAATATATACAGACACTCTAACACGAATGGCAGAGGAACCACAATATACAATAATACCAGCAAATAAGAACAAGCGTTTTATACTTTCCACTCAATGAAATATGTTTTAATATTTTCAAATGTGATAGACTTCATTCATTTAAGAAAATTGTACCTTTGTTTTCAGTATTTGGTAGATGCATTTCTAGTCATGTTAATTAAGTTCATTTTACATGTAGTCATGGTTTTAATGGGATACTTATGTTGTAATGAGTATAGTACAAATTTTATTACTTAAATACTTAGTTTACTTTATCATGCTATGTTCATACCGAATTGACGAAAAAATAAATACACAAATAAACAATAAAATATGAAATTGTGTAGTTCACTTCTTTTTATTTCACTAGAAATAAATAGTGAAACAAAAACGGTAGCAGAGCTGTTACTGGGTGGTGCTGGTGCATTGGTCGATGCATCAACATCGATTTCTTTGTTAATTTTAAAATGTTAAAATATTGTCTTTCCTAAGTACTTTAAGCAAAACAGTTGCCTGTAGAGTAAAATTACTTTAAAAATGAGTCACTGACGTCACGACAGCTGCGCTAATTTCAGAACGCGTACATGACATAGTCTCAATTTCAGCTTATAGGTATGTCCAGTGACGTATCAGACGCCACTAGACTTACCTATTTGTTGAAATTGAGACCCTGTACACGTCATGAACTTTGCGCAGCTGTCGTGACGTCAGTGTTTCATTCGTAAAGTAATTATACTCTCAAGAAAAAAATCAATTTTTGGGAACTAATTTTTTTTATATGTACGCTTCTGGGCCGGTTTTATAATAGTTATTTATGCAACGAGAGTGTAAACATAAGCTTTATGACATGAGGTCAAATATTTCGTGACTCAGCAAACCTCGTCACGAAAATTATTGACCGAATGTAATGAAGCTTGTTTAAGTTACAAACAAGATTTTTTATATCACCTTAAATTACATTCTTGAAACAAATTAAAAATTTGACAGACGAGTGGATGACAATTTGAACACACCAAATACCCAGTTCACACTTGACAGATAACGGACCTGAAGTCCTCAAACATGCATGTAAAGAAAAAAACTTAATTTAAGTTTACTTTACACAACGGAATATAAAGAGATATTTACGCTTCACTTAAAATAAACAAATTCGAATCAGTTTCTCTGTTCTTATGACATTTAAGTACTATGGAAGTAAATTTGAAGTGATGATTAAATTTCTTTATAAAACCGGCCTTAAATAAAATCAATTTAAAAACGCGGTAAGAAAGAATTTATTAGGTAAGCGATTATTTGAAAATAGAACGTTGAATAAACTATCAAATCAAGTAATATGTTAAAAATAGATAAATGACAATTAATCGATTTTGACACCAAATAAATATTTATTTGAACATAATATTCAACAACATGCAAACCGACAGGCTTTCGAAATAAAAAATGCAATAAAACAAAGGCAAAGAAGCGAGACGCAAATTTTAAATAATTTTTATTTTTCATATGCAAAACATTTTTGTCTTTTTTTCCTCGGACTCTAGGTAAGTGGAGTCAATGTTACTTCGCGACGAAGGTAATATATGGACAAATTTAAGCAGACTAGAAAATCTAATGTATAAGGCAATAAGGGCTCCAGCAGTTACTTAAATGCTGTCCTTTAAATATTACGCAGTATGCAGGGGGCCAGTATCAGTTGTTTTGAACATTTCTTGTAAAAAAAATAGTAAAAATGTATAGAAAAGTTTTTTTTTTTTTATAAAATTCGTCGAACTAAAATTTAAGTCACATAAATTATGAAATAAATAATAACTCGAACAGTTACGTTTAGGATATATGTTTATATGTACTTTTCGACTCTAAATAAATTCTGTAATTCATCTTTGAAATATTGCCGGCACGTCTTGGCACACTCCGTATAATACCTTTGAGTTTAATTGAATAATCTAAATATATGTCGTTTACCTTTTCCAACCGGACTCACCAAGCCGCTGTGTATTACCACTGCCGTACTGTCGGTTGGATTTTAGCCGTTGCTACATTTATATAAGATGTATATACGTGGCATGATTATAGCATCCGAGTGTGATAAATACCAGTAGCTGTATTTAATTTAAACACGTTAACGGTTGACGGGAATCGAACACAGAACATGCGTCGGGTGACTTCACTGCCAGCTAGTAGAAGTGCACTATCGCTAACGCCACTAATCCGCTCGGCTGCCAACTAAATAATTACATAAATGTACATTTATTAATGGGGTCTATGACCGCGCGCCTGAGTGTCTGTTCGCAAATCTGGGACACCGGGTTCGATCCCACCGACGCCAAATATTTCGAATTTTAAATGGCACAAAATTGACCCCTGTGGTGCACTCTCCACGCCAGAAATAAGTGCCCGTGAGGTGACGCCTGGTAAATGCCCGTACGGTACAAATATGTCATCATCATTATCCATGTCTGCGTCAAAGCAGATTGGCACACCCAGCAATGGGTAATATGATGTGATGATATGTTTATTTTTATTTTATTTATTTATTTATTTACATTTCTTAGTTTTACTATAAATTTCACATTTTCAAATTTAAAATAAACGTCAAAAATGTTATATTTTTAATTTAAAAATTGAAAATTAAAGGCGAGGGGTAGCGTTCTTGTACTTTATTTTTTAGTACTACACCACTGATTTTATATTGTAATTTTTAATTGAAAATATTTTTGTATTAGCAATATCTCCATCTTCCATTTTCAGCGAAAATTAGTTATTTTGTTAGTAGATTTAGATTCTGTATGTCTTTTTAAATTGTAATTTAAAACTCTGCTTTGAGTAAAATTAAATAGGAGGCCAGGTTATCCGCGATTTGTTGTCATTCTACTGCCTTATATTTGTAAAATTATAACTTTTTAGATTAGTAAAGTTAAAATATTTTATAAAATTGTTCTCGGTTTGACACGGGTCCCCAAGGCATATGATTTCAAAGCCATCATAATCACATGACCGTTCATGCTCTATGTCTGATTTGTTGTTAAATATAAATATAACTACTTGTATTTATCACACTCTGTCACTCTGATGCTATAAGCTGGCCACCTACACATCTTTAAAAAAATGTAGCACTGACTGAAATCTAACCGGCAATACGGCAGCGATATCTGCGGTTCGGTGAGTCCGGTTAGAAAGGGTAAGCGCCAGTAGCACAAGCTCCTAAATATGTAGATAGAAATAATTTTCGACTTCGACAATGAATAATATACGTATGTAGATATGTAATTGCTTATTGCAGCGTATAAAATATTGTGAAACGAACCAGCCTTTCCAGGGTTAGGGGTTTCAGGATTGTAACTGCCTATATAAGTGTATTCGTATTGTTGGTAGAAAACTTACATGAGAATGTAAGAACTTCGAAATACGCAACTATTTTGTTAGTATCATGTGAAGCTAATAGTTTTGTGTAGGTACACGTTTTTTTGACAACTTGGACTTTAATTGATTTATTTTTCTTATATTTTGCTAAAAAATTGTAGACTATTAATAATTTATAAAATTGCTCTGATCAAAATTAATTTAAAATAATGTTACTATTATATTGTAAAATATTATTTTCGTTCATTACAAAATTCAACAGACATAATAAATTGAGTAACAATATGAATTTCAAGTTTTTAAATTGTAATGGAATTATATATTTTAAAAAAATATTTTTATTATGCAACCTGCAGTACACATTGTAAGGGCGCAATCTCCTTTTCCGGGTCCAGTTGTTCGCTTCAAAACAAATTCCTGTATTAGGTGTCGATAGTTTTCATAGTCGAAGGAAATAATAATTATTATGGGAATTATAAAATTGAGGAATATACACATACAGCATACAGGATGTACACTAAAAACCGTGACAGGCGTTTAACATAAGGAAAGCAAAACAGTTGTTCCCAAAATATTATCTGCCCCGAAACGTTATGTAGTGATTTAAAAATAGAGATTTAGAGTATAAAGACTCATTCACAGCTACGAAATTAAGAAATATAAATAAAATTATGAATAAGACATTATGGTTGCTGTTCACAGCTTTGAAAATAAAACGTAAATTAATGTCAGCTGTCATTTAGTAAATACATAATTCACAAGCAATAATATTAACTTTATACCTTTTAACGCACTCTACATAATCATATATGTAACCCTTTTTCTTAATACGGTTTTTTTTATTTATAATTAATTTTAAATTCTTTTTCCAAAATGTAAATTGACAGCCAAATGACAGTTGTTATGCTTGTGCTTATGTTAGTGTAAAATATTTAACATTTGCAAATCCTTGTGCTTATGTCTTATGTTTATTTTTATTTTCGATAGCTGTGAACATTTTCATAAGAACCTATTGTTTATATCGTTATTTTTATTTTTATGTATAATTTCATTTTTATTTTCGTAGCTGTGAATGAGCCTTAATTCTAAATTTTAGGGTGCCAAAAATTTTTAATTTACCCTTTTGATCCCCGACTAAATTTAATTTAAAGACGTAGTAAAATGTAAAAACAGATGTAGGCCCAGTTGCATAAAGCATTGTTAACTTTAATCACGTTGTTAACTTTGACAAGGCTTTTCAATGTATTTTTGATACGTATCCATGGTTACAATGTGTAGTTAAACACATGAACAGCTAACGACGTTTTATGCAACAGGCCATTAGTATGCGTTATTTCAACAAATGAACGTTAAAAAGCTGTCAGATACCAGTTTTTGACAAGTTATTTGTTCATTTTTTAAATACTCACATACTTAATTCATTTTTTCTACTACTATGCTTTAATATACCTATTATGTATGCGTCATATGTATTTGAATGATACTCATTAAGATACACATATTCATTTCGATACTGATTATTATCATTATGATACAGATTTTCATTATAATACAGATTTTCTTTTCATTTCGATACAGATTGTTATATGTAGAAAAAACAGTATATGCAACTGATACAGATGAATTTTGTAACCAAATTATTGGTTTATGGTTTACGTTTTTAAATTATTATGAATAGTCGTAGAAAAATAGTGTTTGCAACTCGTGTATAATGATTATTAACTATTATTATAAACTCGTTGCATAATATACTATTTACCACTTCTTTAAATTCAATAGGTATACATAGGCACAGGCACCAAAAGGGAAAATTAAAAAATTTTAGCCTCAAAATTCTGAATTTTATTCTCTAAATGTCTAAACCCTTATCTAAAACGCACTACATAATATTTTTCGGGATATATAATTTTTGGGAAAAACTGTTTTCCCAACTTAAACGGCTGTCTCGGTTTCCACTGTTCACCTGTATA
This sequence comes from Harpalus rubripes, assembly GCA_963082715.1. Lineage (NCBI taxonomy): Eukaryota > Metazoa > Arthropoda > Insecta > Coleoptera > Carabidae > Harpalus > Harpalus rubripes. The sequence goes on from OY720449.1 coordinate 42,736,003, forward strand.
TCCATAGAAATTTATAGTGTAACATTTTATACCTTGTTTCATTTAAGCCATTCAGTACAGTTTTGAACTCTGATTGGCTGAAATTGGAGACAAGTTTACCCAATGTAATTTCGGCTACTTAAAATTGGCGCTGATGCCAGTGCTATCTGCTGAATGGCTTAAATGGAACATAGTATAGAGTGCGAATAACCCTTCGTAATAAATAAAGTATCACATTTATAAAAAGGATGTGGATATGAATTATCCTATATTAATATAATGAAATAAATATGATATGTATTAAATTTATTGTATTATTTATTACAAAGTGGAAAGACACAGTAAGGCAAATTGCATTATATTACTAGACATTCCATTATAGCTACTAAAAATTTCATATCACTTAGTGCATAAACATTTATTATAAATAATATAATACAAAAAGGAAGGAGCTTTCCTCCGGGTCATCGTGCATACAATACGAGATCATAAAAGGGAAAAGACCCATATACAATCTCTGCTCTTGCGATGGTATACGGAATCGTTCATTATGGTAGTATGTATTTTTATTACGTTGTGGCGACCGCTGATTTGGTTTTGTTCTGGATAGGCAGGAAGAGTTTGAACTCAGCGGGTAGCTCATCTTCGGAGTACAGCCTGTCAGAGAAGTAGACCCGTCGGATCCGGCAGTTTGCGTGGACCTGCACCCGTAGCGTCTCCACGTAGTTGGTGCCATATGCCCTGCGAGTGAAGTCTGCCACGTTGAACTGGATCTGGTTCCAGCCGTCGTCCAGCCTCATCGGCATCGTGCAGATAAATGGTTTCACCCGAGTTGTAGATTGGTAGTTACTGGCCCGAAAACGTCTGCGGACGTTCTTGTCGTCTAAAATCTATTCGTTTGTTGTAAATACGAATTTGTTGCAAAACGTTGTTTCGAAAACCATTGCTCTAAGATTGGGACACTCTAAATATATCTTTCTCTACATCCGTTGTAAAAAAAACTTTAGTGGTTGTTTTAAAAAAAAGTAGATGAGGGCGAAAAGTGTCCTTAACGCGACATTTATCATTCCTAAGTCGTAAATAGATATTAAAAACTAAACGAATTCAAATTATCCCAAGGAATTTATTCATAAACACGATGTTGTGACGGATTCTTTAAACTAGTAATGTTCTTACATCTGTTTTAGCTTTACTTTCCTTTTAATTATTTTTCAAATACAGAAACAACACAAAAAACTGCTAAAATTGTCAAAACTACTACATTTAATATTGTTTGTTTACACCATAATCAGTTTATTACGAGACTTTAAACCGGTGTAATTGACGTGTTATATGTTTGAAAAAAAAACATATTCCGTAACAAAAATACTCAAACTCAAAGCAATGGTTCAAATTTGTGTATTTTCGAAACAACCCTCGTAAAGTGAGGTTAAACTTTACCTGTACTTCAAATGTAAAATATTTCTTCATGTTTTTAACAATCATGACTAAAAATGGTAGTTTTATCCCTAAAGTTTTCTTCGGATCAGCCGGACATGTGATGTAGGTAGTGCTTACATTGCAACCGACAATTTCCAGCACTAACGACTGGATGTCTTCATCTGTTATTCTTTTTATGTGACCATTTTTAACCTTTTTATCCCAAATTTGTAATGGCTTACTTCCGATACTATATAATATTGATAAAAATCCACTCTGAAATGTATTTTTAAACATATTTGTTGTTTATTCACTGCAGATTTTTATATTATTTTGACATTTGACAACTTAATGCTTGTGAAGTTATGCACCAAACAAAACAAGATTATCCAACAGAAGAAATATAATTAATTTAATTTATTTATTTAATAAATCATAATTGTACAATTTGTAATATAATATAATACATTTTCCTCAAATTATTTATAAACATTATATTAAATTAATGTGTAATGAGATATGTACCCTAGATTAATGCAATAATATGAAAAAAATTATAAAATCTGTAAATAGCAATATGATCTACTAAAGGAAGTGTACGGGAGCACACAGAACATTCGAATACCTTTATATTGACTTGGTCAAATGACGTTTTATAAATCTACGAATCGTCAAATTTCGTATAATTTTACATTGACTTATTCGTGTCACGACTTATGCTTTTTTCGCCTTTGTAAACCTCGAAAAATATTTATCTCGTCTTATTCAAATATTGAAAATTTTTATTCTGTCATTCAAATCTCAACTTTTGCAAATCTCTCCACTCTGAAGCTGGCGCGCTTGTTAAAACAATGTTCGTTCACCATGCTCCATTCCAATGCTGTTGGTAACTTTTGTTTTATGTGGTATTTAAATTATTTATAATATATCTAAAAATCTTTTGGTACGAAATATTTGTTCATTAATGTTACAAGAAAGTGTTAAACGTATGAATATTAAGGTACATAAATATGTAGTTATTATAAATATGTTTCATTGTAGAATTTATAAACAGGAATAAATTCACCAGAGTGATCCTAGCGGTCACTTCTCTAACGCAACCTGTTGTGAACAAGCCTGACACAGTACATTACCATGGCCTAACAGATATATCAATGATAATTAATAAAGGTATTAACAAATAAATGACAATAAAATATACATAAAAATAAAGTATTATTAAAGATAATGCATATAAAAATTCCCGGACGCAGGTAAGTGATGAATATTCATTTTGATGATACTAACCCCTTGAAATTATTATAAACAAATAGTATACACTACAACAAATTATTAAATATATATTTTATATTTTGCGTTCATAATGAAGTCATTACGATACGCAATTGCGTATCGTAATGACCTTCATTTCGATACGCAATTTTTTGTTTTAGACGGTTGGTACTAGATGAAGTTTCTTTAGCCCATTTTTACCTAATTTATTTTTAGTTAATTGACAATTCATTTTAATAATATAATGTCGACATTATTATTATTTTTCTATTTAGGGAAGATTATTTACATGAAAATGTACAAATATAATCACAAATTGAGTAAGTAAATGTTAATATAATGTTCGAATTAGTCCACATAGATGGACCTAATAGTACTAAAAATTTGTAGATTGAACCTTTGAACGATAGAAAATTATTTTTAATTAATTTTAAAGCGTTTTAATTCAAATATAAGAAAAAATAAAAATTTCCTGTGCACAGGCTGAAAGGGTTAAATTGTCAAACGTCAAAGCTGGAAGATAAGAAATTTAAATATAACCTCAAAATTTATTTTACTTAATCACTTTATTTAATGAATATAATAATAATACATATTTTCGTCTTACTTTGCATTTCAAAATAAGCAATCAAAACATTCTCTGTTACGCCTTTGACCTTATTTTCTTTACACCATGTGTCAAAATTTGCAAATTCTTTCTCATAAATCTCGCGCGATTTTTTAGGAAGTAGATTATTTACTGTAGTCTGAGCTATATTACGTAGCTCAGGCGGAGTGCAACTGATTTCATCTTCCATGATTACACTAAATTCACTTAAATTTGTACGTAAATATTGAAATGACATGAACTTTCAAATAATAATTGAATGTGGTGAATTCAATGTTACCAACTACAACATTTCACTTACAAATTTCCCTAAATCAACTCGGTTTAATATTAACAGTTTTTTAAAAATATTTTAGTTTGTAGAAGGTGCAAAATATAAAAAATAGTATAAAGAACTCATTTTATAAGACTTTTTTTCGCACTTGTCAATTAGAAAACTCGCTAACGCTCGTTTTCTAAATTTTGACGCGTGCGAAAAAAACATGTCTTATAAAACACGTTCTTTAATATACTATTTCAAAACAGCACCTCTCGTAGAAGGGAATGAAAAAATTCATAAACGTACTGTTACCCATCATGTATGTGTAATCTTAGGCCCGGGTCACACTATGCGTTTTAGCGGGACCGGTAAAACTGCAGCCAGTTAAACGGGATGGTTCATATAGCGTCCACATATATCCCGCTAAACTGGACGGCAGCATTGACAACCCGATTCGGACACAGTCGAGCCAATGTCTGATCAGTGCAGAGCCCAAATAGTATACGTTGTCTATTAAAAAACAAAACCAGACCCTTGTGAACGCTCTCATTATTTCCAATACGTTGTAGTTGTCATGCGGCAAATTGACCGTCCGGTCACACCGCAACATGCTGCGGTAGTATCCGGCAACAGGACCGCAACCGCATCAGTGTGGACGCATTCATTTAAAACAATAAGTTGTTGTCTTCCCGATCAACCGGTCCCGTTAAACCGTTCCCGCCAAAACGCGTAGTGTGACCTGGGCCTTAGTTATTCCCGCGTGCCGCTTTGAAATTATTATAAACAATTAGTATGCATTATAACAAATTATTTAATATATATTTCCAAATAGCGCTCCCCGTAGAAAGGCATGAGAAAAATTCATGTACATAGTGTTACCTATCATATATGTGTAATCTTAGATATTTTCTATATAAGACTGCGTGCCGCCTTGAAATTATAATAAATAAATAAATAGTATGCATTATAACAAATAATTCAATTTGAAAATAGCGCCTCCCCCTCCCAAAGATCTTTTGGAAATATCTGTAGAGGTTAGAATTTGTGTTTGAACTCGCATCATAGATGGCACTGTAGCATAAAGGTTGATTTACATATTACATTAAGCAGTTTGGAATAATTTATTATACTTTTTATCTATAATAATTTGTAAGCGACACATAGATTCGTATTTCATATAAGAGTTATATGAAAAAAGTATATGTACAAGGGATACACTACACGAATTTAAATTTATTAAAATTGCCGCGTTTTAAAGGTCAAACCTACACTCGGTAAATTTGTTTTGTTAGACCTTATATTTCTTTTATAAATGTTATATAATCATAAATACCAAGCGAACTCTACGAAGAGAAATAGTTATTATAAATTTATTTATACTTTCCTTTCCTAGGATGGTCCACACAATATTTATGAATTTTTTTCACACCTGCCTACGGGGGCGCTATATTAAAATATATATTAAATAATTTGTTATAATGCATACTAATTGTTTATAATAATTTCATAGCGGAACGCGGTCTTATATAGGGAATCTGTAAGATTACAAATATATGATAGATAACAAATTGTTCAAAAATTTTTTTCATACCCCTCTACGGGGGGCGCTATATTGAAATATACATTTAATAATTTGTTATAGTGTAAACTACTTGCTTATAATAATTTCAAGTCGGCACGCGGTTTTATATAGAGAATCTGTAAGATTACAAGTATATAATAGGTAACAAAATGTTCAAGCATTTTTTTCATACCCCTCTACGGGGGGCGCTATATTGAAATATACATTTATTAATTTGTTATAGTGTATACTATTTGTTTATAATAATTTCAAGTCGGCACGCGGTTTTATATAGGGAATCTGTAAGATTACAAGTATATAATAGGTAACAAAATGTTCAAGAATTTTTTTCATATCCCTCTACGGGGGGCGCTATATTGAAATATACATTTATTAATTTGTTATAGTGTATACTATTTGTTTATAATAATTTCAAGTCGGCACGCGGTTTTATATAGGGAATCTGTAAGATTACAAGTATATGATATAGGTAACAAAATGTTCAAGAATTTTTTTCATACCCCTCTACGGGGGGAGCTATATTGAAATATACATTTAATAATTTGTTATAGTGCATACTATTTGTTTATAATAATTTCAAGTCGGCACGCGGTTTTATATAGGGAATCTGTAAGATTACAAGTATATGATATAGGTAGCAAAATGTTCATGAATTTTTTTCATACCCCTCTGCGGGGGGCGCTATATTGAAATATATATTTAATTTGTTATAATACCTACTATTTATTTATAATAATTTCAAAGCGGCACGCAGACTTATAAAGGAGAAATCTTAAAAAATATATTCACATAGGATATAACGCAAACTTTATTAATTATTTACAAATGCCCTACGGGTGGTGCTATTACAAAATATATATGAGTATATTTGTTATAATACATACTATTTATTTATAATAATTTCGAAGCGGCACTCTTAAGATATATAGGGAATAAATACATTTGTTTATTACCTGCTACCATAACCTGTAAATTTTTTTGGGGTTATTATCATCAAAATGAATAAATTCATCACTTACTTGCGTCCGGGAATTTTTATATGCATTATCTTTAATAATACTTTAATTTAATGTATATTTTATTGCCATTTATTCGTTAATACCTTTAATAATTATCAGTGATATATCTGTCAGGCCATGGTAATGCACTGTGTGAGGCTTGTTCACAACAGGTTGCGTTAGAGAAGTGGCCGCTAGAATCACTCTGGTAAAGATTACTACGTGGAGATCGTGGTGTAAATGAACTTGACGAGGCTTGCAAGCAAAACGATATAGCATACTCCAACGATCACATATATTTATGGTCGTTGTCTTTAACCCATTTTTACCTAATTTATTTTTAGTTAATTGACAATTCATTTTAATAATATAATGTCGATATTATTATTTTTTTATTTAGGGAAGATTATTTACATGAAAATGTACAAATATAATCACAAATTGAGTAAGTAAATGTTAATATAATGTTCGAATTAGTCCACATAGATGGACCTAGTAGTACTAAAAATTTGTAGATTGGTTAAAGAAACGTCATCTAGTACCAACCGTCTAAAACAAAAAATTGCGTATCGAAATGAAGGTCATTACGATACGCAATTGCGTATCGTAATGACTTCATTATGTACGCAAAATATAAAAAATATTGAGTCGCATTATCAATATTATTTTTTACAAGAAAAATGTAGAAAGTTGAAGTAGTTAAAAATATCAGATTTTTTTAAAAAATAATCTTTTTTCGATATGTCAAATATGTTGTTTTGCTTTGTGTTCAATCTTAAGTTTTATGTACTTACATATTATTAATATTATTATTTTTAGATATAGTTTTAGAATATATATATATATATATATATATATATATATATATATATATATATATATATATATATATATATATATAAATTTGTTGACTAATATTAGTAAATGTTTAACAAATACTCACCATTATCATTTGTAAATTCTGTTTTTGGTCAGGTCTCAACGGAAATGCTGTATTGGTCTCCACGAGTCTGTCTGTACTTACTGAATAGCTTCTTTCACAGCTTACTACAATATTTGGAGTATTTTCGAATATCTGGAGAGGTGATTGAGCAATTGGGTGATAGAATAGAGATAAATATCCAGTTCACAGTTTTAAATTTTCTTTTAATTTTCGATCTTTAATGTTTTACATTACAGACACATCAAGTAGAATTATTTGAAAGGATATAAACATTACTCATATGTTTTTTGAAATTATAACTTTCTATAAACGATGTTTCACAGATCGAGAATTGATATTGTTAGTTCTACTATTAATAATTTTCATATGTTGGGAAAGATTCTGACTACGTTTAAATATTTTAGTTCTTTAAGTCTTTTATTGCTCTATGTATTTTCATATGTTTTGTTAAATTAGAATTTATTGTAAATGATTTATTACAGGTCGGACACTTGTATGCTCTAATACCAGTGTGAATTTTGTTATGTTGGAGTAGGGTACTACTATGTGTAAATTGTTTATTGCATATTTCACACTTATAGTCTTTTAATCCACTGTGAATTGCCATATGTGTTTTTAAATTAGAATTTTGTGTAAATGATTTATTACATGTCGGGCATTTATAAGCTCTTATTCCAGTGTGAATTTTGTTATGTTTGGATAGACTACTATTATGTGTAAATCGTTTATTGCATATTGTACATTTCAAGTCCTTTATTCCGCTATGAATTTTCATATGGGTTTTTAAACTAGAATTTCTTGTAAATGATGTATAACAAGTTGGACACTTATACTCTTTTATTCTATTATGAATTTTTACATGGGCTCTTAAATAAGATTTATTTAAAAATGATTTATTGCATTTAGCGCATTCAAAATTTCTATTTTTTTTGTGTATTTTCATATGCCTTACAAAGCTTGTCTCCCACATAAAACTCTTATTACATTCTGCACAACAAAAACTATCTGAATTAGAATTTTTAGATTTGCGAATATCACTATTTATAGTAATCGGGGTATCACATGCTTTGTCAATCTGGTTATCATCAGTTCTATCTTCTTCCTTCTTTACATTTTGTAAAACATTTTCACACTCTTCAAGGTCCTGGAAACTTTCTTCCATGGGTTCTCCTTTAATATATATTTCTTCAATGTTTTGATAATTAGTTATAGTTGTCGAATGTTCCACGATCTCCGTGCTGATCTCCATGATTGCTTCTTGATTAATTAATTAATTAACGACTGACGATTCGTCTCACAAATGGAACAGATGTACACTAAAATTCTCAACAACTTGATAATATCCTGAAACATAAATTTTCATAAATTAGTAAAAAATCTTTCAGAACTCATAATGTTAAAATAAAAAAACCTTTAAGTTAAAGTACTAGATTATACAGGTGATTCATCGGTCTGTTCTTTTTTGTAACTCGATTATTTTAAATATTACGGAAAAAAATCAAACGAAATTTATTTTATATTAAAATGTGTATAAATCTGCCGTATATGTTTTCTACGGGATGTTCCATTTTTACGCAATGGTATGTAACTTTATATTTTCAAATGGAACATCCTATATACTGATTTTAAAAGTACGTGAAATTTGCTATCCAATAGTATAAAAACAGTGTTATATTATTAAAAAAATACAATGGCGGATAATTTAAATTTATTAATACAGAAGGCTTTGCAATACTTTTTTTTTAATTAGACATCTAGTGGCCGCGTGCTTGAGTGTCAGGTCGCGAATCTGGAGAACCGGGTTCGATCCCGACCGACGCTAAATATTTCGAATTTTAAATGGCACAAAATTGACTCCTGTGGTGCACTCTCCACGCCAACAATGAATGCCCGTGAGGTGACACCTGGTAAACGTCCGCACGGTACAAATATGTCATCATCATTACCAAAATCTGTGTACAAAGCAGATTGGCACACCCAGCAATGGGTAATATGCTTTGATGGTATATTATTATTATATTAACTAATAAATGTATTAATAATATATCGACTTAAAATAGATGAAATGTTTAATTAATTAATTTACTTTAATTTTGGAAGGTGCAATGTTAAAATAATGTCATGTAAAGCCTACTGTATTTAATAAAAATGTAATATTTAAATCACTCGCCATTCTAATTGAAGGGCTTATTGCAAGAAATTCCTAAGCGACATTTTAGCATTTTGAGTTATTTGCGTTTTAAACTTTAAATATTGTCCTGAATTCAGATTAATTAGACTACTGTGTTCTAATACTACCAGGATATAAAGCATATCAAACTACAACAAATATCAAAAAGAAAGGTTAAAAATTATGTTACGGTTTTTTATAAAAGGTTATTAAAAAATGAACTTTGGGTTTTTTTGTCAAAAAAATATATAATTTTGTTGAACTATTACATATAAATTGAATAGAAAAGTAAAATATTCCATAAATAAAAGCAAAATACACATTGCATATAATAGAATAACATAGTTTTATTCATATTCTACGAAATCTGATTCCTGCGTTTCAGTATCTTCAACTTCTGCAGCTTCTTGATCTAACAGTTCATAAAATTTTCTCTCTTCTTCTTTTTCAATATGCTGCACCAAAAATTTATCGTTCCGTAACTTTTTATCTTTAATCTTTAAAAATTTCTGATAGGCCATATTGGGAATGAGCCCTATAAAAAATTGTCGTTGATAGTCCGTCTCCCGCCCGTAAATCAAGAGGGACAAGTGCAACACAAGCTTTGTTGCGTATTCGCGACTGAAATTAACCCGTAGCCACCTAGTGGTAAACTTGCGAATCCTCCGAATTGGTAATAGCAGCCAATCACACCTCAGGAATATTACCAAAATTACCAATTAAGTCGGCCATCTTAAATAAACGCAGCGCCTCTATAGGACATTTCAGTTGCCAATAGTTGCGTACCGAAGTTGTAGGACAATCGAGACATACGTTCATTTGTAGTGTTGAATTTTTATTTAAATAACTATAAACTGTGCACTGTTCATGTGAATATTATTATACGAATCTGGAGAAGATTTCTCGGCCTTTAAATTTGAGAAAAAATTTCTTTGGTATAGAGAGCAATTCAATAATAAACTGGATAGACATATATTTAGAAGAATATTTCTATTCATTATTTCGAATGAATCGAATCTGTCAAGTTTGTTTACAAAAAACACTGAGCAAATTGTTGAGGTTAAACCTCCTCGCCCTCTCCCCTCCCACTTCGAAAACGTTTCAAACAACTACTGCCGGCTGGTTCAAAACTATTTCAAAACGGTGGTAGTGTGACGTCATTGTTTGCACCGTTTTCATTCGAGAAAATAATACGATTCAAAACACTACGAACAAGCATCAAACCAGTGTGTCGCCAAAAAAACAACTCTGGTCTATTCGAGCACAGAACACTTATTCGAGTATAAATTGGCAACTAACTTTAAGCAATGTTTACACGTATAGCAAAAAAGTACTTTGACTTGACTTTGACTTTCAAAAGGCGACTTTTGCCGTTGTGTAAACACTCTCGCCTATTACTTTTCTTCCTAAAGTCAAGTCCAAAGTAAAATAGACTTGACTTATATAAGTGACTTTTAAAAAGTCGTGTGAACCAACGAACGAAACATACTTTACTAACAGTGACATCTAGTTTTCATAAACAAATTCCGAGATATTTATTACACAATTTTGTGTTTTATATTAAATTTAAAATATTCTCGTTTTAAAATATTTTACCCGATTTTTTTTAATCTACTTCGGATCCAATATTGTTGCTGCATATAGTTATATTATTTAAAAATATCGCGCTTAAATTTAGTAACTGTAGTTTACTATCCATTTTTTCTATAAATAATTTATTCTTTTTATGATTATATGATAATAGTTAAATAGGTAACTTACATCACACGTATTATAACCAAACTTTACTTTGCTGTCAAAGTCAAAGTTGAGTGAAGGACAAGTAACAAACGTAAAGTGAAGTATATTTGACCTTATGTGTAAACGCACCATTAAATAGACTTGTCATAAGTCGCCTTTTGAAAGTCAAGTCAAAGTAAATTTTTCTCATACGTAAATTTAAAGATAGAAGTTAATTTTCTTTAATCTACTTTACTTTAGATTTGTTACTTGTCCTTCACATAACTTCTTGTTGACAGCAAAGCAAATTTGGTTATGTCGAATACAAGTACTAACGTTGTATACTATTATTCACGAAAGATGACTATTCAAGGTCATTTGTTCGAAGAAAGAATACACATCACTATACAGCAGTAGCTTGGCAACATTTTGTATTAGAAAGAGAGAGATTATTTGACCTATGTCTATTTAATTTATGTGGTGGGACAGATATACGTAAATAGTGGCATTACTTTCTAACACATTATAAATAATAATGACGTGTGTCGTAGAATTACAGATACCTAATTATCTACTACACTGCCATCTGTGCTAATATTTACACAGTGGCGTTGCCATTTAAATCAAATCATTATTACTTGATTTATAGTTAAGACTATGTTTTTGAATTTTACAAAAACGTAAGTGAAGAACATATATCTTTCAGAAAGGCATTATTTAGAATGAAACATAATTTTTAAATAAATTATTTTTATTTTTTCAGTTAAAATGTTCCATAAATATTTTATATTGTACGCCTATGCTTACGAAATGCAATGAAGTTATCTGCAAGTAATATTATATCAGACGGCTCACAAATGACCTTGAATAGTCATCTTTCGTGAATAATAGTATAAGTTAATTATTTAACATTTATAATGTTAATTATTAATAACTTATTTACAAAAAAAATACCGTGGTTAGTAATTTGCACTTACTAAATATGAGTGTGATATTTTTAAACAATATAACCATGCAATCACAATACTGGATGCGTAATAAAATGAAAAATCATCGCATGAAATATTTTAAAGTGTGAGAATATTTTTTCTTTTATAAATAAAACGGAATTATATGGCTTGCTGCGCTTTTATAATTTATCAATAGATGTCACTGATGATAAGTAAAGTACATTTCGTTCACACGACTTTCTGAAAGTCACTTATACTAGTCAAGTCTGATTTATTTTGGGCCTGACTTTAGGGGTACGTTCGGCATTAACATTTTGAGCGCTCAGAGCCGTCGATTGCGTTCGGCATTGACATTAGAGCGATCTGTAGCGTTCGGCATTAAACTCGCTAAGCATATTGAGCTCGCTCTGTGTGCTCGGTGACCAAGCGCCGAGCACACGGAGCTCTCAAATCTGAGCATGCGTATAAGCCTTTAACTCAACTGTCATGTGGCAGGTCAGTTAAAAATTTCATTTCTGCGTAAAAACTAACAACTCAGACAGAGGGTAGTTCTCAGAATTCTGTACCGCGCTCTCGCCTGATAGAACTATCAGATATTTTGACTCATTTATAGCAAAAAGTTTTAAATATGAACAACAATTTATTTAATATAATATTTTAACACTTATGTGAAAAACTATTAATTCATTAATACACGTTTTACTTCTGTACTATTCCTTTTCCTAGTTGCATATTTGTGTATTATAATATCCCGCTTAACATATGAATGTGGAGCGTTCGGCATTAGCATTAACATCTGTAAAATCCGTCACGTGACCTATGAGCTCTGAGCAATTCGTAGATTTCAATGCCGAACGTACCCTATGAAGAAAAGTAATTAGGCGAGGGTGTTTACACAGCGGTAAAAGTCGCCTTTTCAAAGTAAAAGTCAAGGCAAAGTACGTTTTCGTATACGTGTAAACGTAGTCACTATAAATACGTATTAAAACGATAATTAAATGTGTGTTTTATTTTGATGGAAAACGCATTTACATATCATTTTAATATGTATTTAAAGTGTAAGTAATATTTTTATTTTATTTACTTGTGTAGTTTGTTAAGATCTCATCACGATTACTGACATATTGAAAGCAACTAAAAATTACCAATATTAAGCACAATCATTTAAATTTTTAAAAGGTAAATTTAGAATATATAATTATTATGTAAATAAGAACTAGTGATATTAAATTAGATGTGATAATAACAACACATATCATATATTCTACATAACCTCTAAATGTATGTCATAATAATAATTGTGTATCTAGGGTACCTTTATAACTAGGGTGTGGCCATGGGCCAATAACAACACATATCATATATTCTACATAACCTCTAAATGTATGTCATAATAATAATTGTGTATCTAGGGTGCCTTTATAACCAGGGTGTGGCCATGGGCCAAGATCGCCGCCATTGTCGGTAATTCATTTCCCTATTTATTTGTAATAAATGTGATATTATATTATAAAAGAATATTAAATTATCACACTGTGAATTTAGAAAGATAATAAAAATTAATTAATTTAAGAGATACACAATTATTATTAAGACATACATTTAGAGGTTATGTAGAATATATGACATGGGTTGTTATTATCACATCTAATTTAATACCTGTAGTTGTTATTTACATAATAATTGTATATTCTAAACTTACCTTTTAAAATTTAAATGATTGTGCTTAATATTAGTAATTTATAGTTGTTTTCAATATGTCAGTAATCGTGGTGGGTATCTTAACAAACAACACAAGTAAATAAAATAAAATATATTACTTAAACTTTAAATACATATTAAAATGATAATTAAATGTGTTTTTCATTAAAATCAAACAAATATCCACGAAAATACATAATAATTTGCGCAAGAACAACACATATTACAGATGTCCCGGTAATGGCGGACGAAACGTGAGCCACGCCATGGCCATACCCTGGTTATAAAGGTACCCTAAACCCTTGTTTACACAAATTCCGATTTGGCGCTGCAAGTTTAAAGTCAGTAGGGTACCTTTATAACCAGGGTATGGCCATGGCGTGGCTCACGTTTCGTCCGCCATTACCGGGACATCTGTTATATGTGTTGTTCTTGCGCAAAGTATTATGTATTTTCGTGGCTATTTGTTTTATTTTAATGAAAAACACATTTAATTATCATTTTAATATGCATTTAAAGTGTAAAGCCGGTATCCCACTGTAAAATTTTTGATAAAAATGAACGTAAATATTTTTATAAAAACCGTTTTGACAGAATTTTTATGAAAACTGTATTTACATGACGTCACGTAAAAATTTTGATGTGACGTCACATAAATACAGCAGTCTGTATTCATTTTGTTGAAAACTGCGTTATGATTGGATGTTGATGCGGGCGTGCGCAATGCGGTTGCTTGAACCATGGGTAAAGTCATTTTCTAAAGACAGCTGTTATTCTCTGAAATTATTTGAACAGCGGTGAGCGTTTGTTTATATTGAAATTGGAAATAATATGAAGCAAAATAATCAAAATGTGTAGTGTGGTTGCCTGAACAGACAGCGTTTTAATTGATTTTTATAGAAACGAAGAAGTTTGATAACACACAAAATCGCCTGAATATTATAATAAATACGCCAGGCAAAGTGCGATTTTCAACTGTTAAATGTTATTATCTTATAATAATCAGGCAATACAACATCAAAAAATAAGTATTAAAATTATTTAATATTTACATGCGTTATTCTTTGCATTTCTTTTTTCTCCTTTTACATCTCCGTCCGAATCTTATTAGAATACTCATTAATCGTAACCAACAAAGTTTTTCAACCAATAATTTTACGTAGTATTAGTATAAATATCTTGATCTATAATTTATAGAAAGTGTATTTTAAATTACCTATACATATTTGCAAAAATAAAATATGAAGTAAATGAGAAGCCCATACAAATCCGCCTCGTTCAAGCATTTTAAGATGGACTTTATTCACCTATATACTCGCGTCGTACCCTTTAAGTAGTGACGATAAAAGGATTAATTTTTCAAAATTTATGTGTACACTAGATAGAACAACGCCAATCTTTCATGTGCCGAAATACACTGCCTTAATTGTGTGTCACGTTTCTTACTTTACTTTCGAACCATGTCCATGATTTTTAAGAAATGGTCTTTCATTCGAAGAAAATTTCTGTAATTTATTTCATCTTCTATTCGTAATTTGGTGTGTCTGACAATTAAACACTGCAATTTGCATTTCTTTTCTCCAGTCATAGACTAGTCCACCAGCGATGTTCTGATTTTTTTATTTTTTGTATAACTGTGTAACCCATTACTCCAACAATTATTGCAGCTAACAATTTTTTATTTGAATGGACGTTATTCATAATGAAATTACAAAACGCAACTACCTCTGCAGAACAAAGGCTACAAAATGAGGTTTAGTAGTATCTTTGGCGCCAATTCTCTTTCATGAGTTATGCAACACTCCATAAAAACGCGTAAAAATTTTTACAGTGGGATGCAGTACTTTTCATGGAACGTTTTTATAAAAAAATTTACAGAAATTTTTATCAAAATTTTTACAGTGGGATACCGGCTTAAGTAATATATTTTATCTTATTTACTTGTGTAGTTTGTTAAGATACACACCACGATTACTGTCACTGAAAACAACTAAAAATTACCAATATTAAGCACAATCATTTAAATTTTTAAAAGGTAAGTTTAGAATATATAATTATTATGTAATTAAGAACTAGTGATAATAACAACACATATCATATATTCTACATAACCTATAAATGTATGTCTTAATAATAATTGTATATATCTTAAATAAATTCATTTTTATTACCTTTTTAAATTCACAGTGTGATTATTTAATATTATAATATAATATCACATTTATTACAAATAAATAGGAAAATCAATTACCGACAATGGCGGCGATCTTGGCCCATGGCCATACCCTGGTTATAAAGGTACCCTAAAAGTCAGTAGGGTACCTTTATAACCAGGGTATGGCGATGGTGTGGCTCACGTTTCGTCCGCCATTATCGGCCCGTCTGTTATATGTGCTGTTCTTGCGTAAATTATTATTTATTTTCGTGGCTGTTTGTTTTATTTCAATGAAAAACACACTTAATTATCATTTTAATATGTATTTAAAGTGTAAGTAATATTTTTATTTTATTTACGTGTGTAGTTTGTTAAGATACCCACCATGTCTTAATAATAATTGTGTATCTCTTAAATAAATTAATTTTTATTACCTTTATAAATTCACAGTGTGATAATTTAATATTCTTTTGTAATATATCACATTTGTTACAAATAAATAGGGAAATGAATTACCGACGAATTTATATAGTGGAAAATAGATAATAGAACTAATATTTATACCAAACTTCTATTATCTAATGTTTATTCTAAAACTGGCCCTAAGAGAAAAAAATAAACTCTGATGATAACCTAAAAACTACTAACTAAAGTATTTAAAATGAAAAATAATAATTAATCTACTGTTATCACTAATAAAACTGTAAACAAGTATATATACTTTACCTAAAATAATAATAAACACTGAAAGAAAAAAATACAAGAACACAATGAAAAACTAATGACAGCAAAGATAGATACGCTCAGGCTACAGACAGAAACTTATATGGTTGACATTTGAATCGTACTGCAATGTCATCTCTTGACTGCTCCCGGAAGCATGGAAAAGAAAGTATATATTGGATATATAGAACGCTCACTCGCAATCCCTGGCATCCAGCGCCACAACAGTTGTCCCATGAAATAAATGATAAAATTATATATACCGTGGAATTTGAAATAAAAGATTGAAATATTTTGAAAGCAACTACAGTAGTAAATAACTTTATTATTTCTTTTTTAACAAAATTATTTACTATTGTAGTTTAATCTAGTTGCTTTAGAAAAAGTGAAAATGCAATGTAATAATAATAATTGAAATAGGGTACACATCAATATAATATATTTTATTTATAATACAATTATAATAGTATATTATTCAACGAGCGTATTATGATGGCTATTATTCACGAGGATGATTTTAGAACACGAGCCGTAGGCGAGTGTGGTAATTCATCCGAGTGAATAATAGCCATTATACGCGAGTAGAATACGATATTTTATCTACACCTGCAATTGAAATTATATTATACCAGACCGGGTGACACTGAAAAATGGTCCACTTTCAATAACTTATTAACTTAATTATTTTTAATTTAATTTTAACTTTCTTAGATTTTTCAGGTAGTAAGGAAAGTGAGGTTATATCAGCTGGTTCCACAATTTCTGGAGGTGTACACAATAAGTTTTCACTTTCGTTATTATTTTCCACTTTTCTTCGGTTTAAAATTGTTTATCGCGCTTCCGTCAAGTTTTAAGCATCAAAATCGTTCAGGAACTATCAGATTACTGCAAACTGAAATGAAGTGAGTCACTCACTGTCGTAAAAATATTATAAAAAATGTATAGTTGCGTATTTTTAATACAAGAAAATAGAATATTTATAGGTTTTGAACCTAATTTTAAGTTATTATAATCAAATTTGCAGTGAAAAATCCAAATAAAATTATTTTGATTTTTCAGATTGTGATATAGGAATCAAATGCCGTGAAACGTACAAAGGAATGAATTATGTCGACTTAAATAATGTGCACAATGTAATATGTTTATAAAATTCATTAATTTGAAATTAAAATATTCTGATGTTATCAACACAGAAAATTTCCCTAGAATTTAGTATTTGAGTAATAAATAATAATAAACAGAAAAGTCGGCACATAAAATCTTGTCTATTACATATCCAGAAACGGTTTTGCGAATATTTGCTTGCGCATAACCGCTAAATGAAGTTGATTGTGAACCCTCAACAATAAATTTGACAGTTCCGTGTCTTATGTAACCTCGCCCCGTGGATTATGAGTCATAATCCACGGGGCGTGGATAATGAATGGTATTATGTATCCATGGTTACGTACATAATCAATATATTATTAAACAGGTGTAGATAATAGTTATTTATGCAACAAGTGTGTAAAGTAGTACTTTTTTAGTCGAGTGCGAATTGTAGCACGAGACAAAAAACACTATTTTACACACGTGTTGCATACAACATTTTTCCTACAACCGAAATGTTAGTGATGTTACTCATAATACTGAGAGTACAGGCATCCAGCATCTTCAAATACTGTTGGTTCGCTTTCTCATAATACTGTACAAAATTTAACTTAAAACATTTGGAAGAATCTCATACAGAAGTGGATTAGTCTTCTATTATTGTACAAATTGTACATTTAATATTAATATTAAAAATTAGGTTAGGTTAGAATACATGTCAAAAAAATGTTGATGTTCTTAAAAATTAGATTAGTACTCAATCTGTTAAAAAATTATTACATTTGTTTTATTTACAGTGTATATTCATATTTCTTAATAAATTTTATTACTTTCATTATTATTTACTACCTAATTATCTACTTGACAAGTAAATTAACCGAATTTTACTGTTGCCTAGCAACGCTTATTTACTTTTCAAGCACTAGTGCGTGAAAAGTACTTTTCACGCACTAGTGCTTGAAAAGTGGCACTTTACACACTGTAATGAGTGCGTGAAAAGTACTTTTCACGCACGGTTGTAGGAAAAGTATATTATATACATACATTTATTTTTTAGATAATTTCAAATGTTTTTATAAATTCATTTTCATAGAGTCGTTGGATTTATTTTTTATTTTTCCATTTAATATCTGATTAATGTTATTTGTCCATGCATACATCATAGATTTAATTATAATATTGGTATCAATAAAGTTTTGTATTTGACAATAGTTATACAAATTTATAAGCCAATTCTAAACAAATCTGTAAGTTACAGATGTGTGACGGATTTCCTTGTTATTTTTCTTCGTTATTTATAGATCTGTAAATCTTACAGTTTAGTCAGAATCGGGCCATTAACATATCCGAACTAATTAAGGTTATGTTTTTTTACATTTTATTCAAAACAAATCCCACTTAGATTTTCCTCAAACACTTTAATAATTTCGGATAATAATGTATTGCACTTTTGATTAGGACGGTACAAAATTCCGTTTGTATTGGCGACTAAAATTAACGTGAATCCGTCAAGCGGACGATATTTGCAACACTTGAAATTGGTATTCAGTTATTTAACTTTACAGTGTGTTGTGGTTACATTCATAATTTTTTATAAGTTGTCAAAATCTTGTGAGCATTCTAACAAAATTTTCAAGAATTTTAATTTTCTTGGGAGAAGTATGAATTGAGACATATTTCATAGTGATTAATATTTTCTTTTACGTATGTGTGATTTAAGTTTCTACTATTCAACTATTCTAATCATATATATATATATATATATATATATATATATATATATATATATATATATATATATATATATATATATATATATATATATATATATACAGGGTGTTTCCTTTAAAACAACCAGCGCTTTTTTGGGCAAACTAACAACTTTAGAGAAAAATGTTTTATACCAAAAATGATCATGAATAAAGGGATAATGTATCAATAGTAACAAACCGAATATTTAACCAGTGGTTCTCAAACGGTAGAACAAAATTATATTTTTTAAATGGCATCCTATATAATTTTTTAGCCCTTTAAATAGAATATATATATATATATATATATATATATATATATATATATATATATATATATATATATATATATATATATATATATATAAAATTCAATTGAAATTTAAATAAATTTAGTTTTCATATTTATTTTTCAGTAGGCGATGTATGAAAAACGATAACTGCTATTTGTCAATTTGAATTATTTACGACAGAAATCAAATAGAAGATTATTTATGAAATATCAGTTTCATTTTAAATAATTATAAAAATTAATTTATTTAAATTTTAATGGACCTTTCCAATTTAAGGGCTATCTCTTTCTATCGCTGCAAATAGTAAGAAAATGGCGCGAACAACTGCCAGTTGGGCTGTCAAACGAAACGTCAAAAATATTGCAGTCATTAAAATACCTGTATTCTCAGTGAAAATTTGCATCGTTAGACATTTTACCTTCAATAAAAGCTTTTGTAACTTATTTCGATAAGATTTTTTAAAGTTATCCGAGATATTCTTACATTTTACGTCTAAATGTTTTAGAATCAAACGTCATAGATCTCAGTTGTTCTTACTATGCGCAGATCCCCATTGCGCATATCTTCTATCTCTTTAAATTGGAAAGGTCCATTGAGTGTTTTTCAATATTTTTGTTATGTTAGGATATAAAATGAATAGGGCGCGAGCAGACACGTGACTCGAGCGACATTGAAGTGCTTGAAATTAGCTGATTTGTGTGCGCTTGTCATTTTGACAAGAACAATGTCACTTTGACAAGACCAATGTTTTGACTTATTTAAATTTTGAACTGTTGAAAAGTTATTATTTTTAATTTCATGTATTTTACTGCCTGAAAATTGTATAATAATATTTTAGCAGTTCAAAAGCAAAATAAGTCAAAACATTGGTCTTGTCAAAATGAAATGCGCACACAAATCAGCTAATTCCAAGCACGTCAAAGACGCTCGAGTCACGTGTCTGCTCGCGCCCTGTACACACTTGAATTCAGAAAAACTCTGTCGAATGGGCGTAAAAAATGTATACTATCCCATTTAAACTGTCATTATTAACTCCATAACAACAACTATAAGTAGGTAACTGTTTATTTGCTTAGGAATAGACCTTTTCAATTTAAAGAGATAGAAGATATGCGCAATAGAGATCTGCGCATAGTAACAACCAAGGAGGGTAACAACAATTGAGATCTATGACGTTTGTTTCTAAAAAAATTTGACGTAATATGTGAGAAAAATCTTTGACAACTTTAAAAAAACTTCTCGGAAAAAGTTACAAAAGCTTTTATTGGAGCTAAAATGTATAACAATGCAAATTTTCACCGAGAATGCAAGTATTTTAGAGATTGCAATATGTTTGATGTTTCATTTGACAGACCAACTGGCAGTTGTTTGCGCCATTTTCTTACTATTTGCAGCGATATAAAGAGATAGTCGTTAAATTGAAAAGGTCTATTGAAATAGGTATTTACGCAAGAAGAGTGTAAACACAAGCTTTATGATATGAGGTCAAGTCACGAAAATTATTCGCCGAATGTTTTTTTATATGAACATTCCTGAAAAAAATTGGAAATTTGACAGGCGAGCAGATGACCATTACTGAACACACTAAATACTGGTTCATATTTGACAGAGAACAGATCTGAAGTTGAATACTGCACTACTCAGTCATTATTACCAGCATTAAATGTACAGAAAAAACTAAATTTAGGTAAGATAATTTAAATACCTCACGTGTATTAATGGTGGTAGCTCTGTAATGTGTAAAGTAAATAAAATAAGAAAATCGGTTACTTTACACATCGGAGTAAAACAATTAAATCATTCTCACTGAATTTAAAATCACTCTTACAGTTTAAAACGTCAAAATTGAATAAAGAACAACGGCGATCTTCATGCACAGTCTTGATTAATTTTTTTATTTTCTCAAAATTAAATATAATGGTTTTTATTATTATTTTGTCAAACTAGAATAAAATATTGTATAAACCACTCAAAGAATTTAATCCAATTTCTTTTCATAAATAAACATTATCTTAACTCACTTGATGTACAAATGTCTATTACTCAATTCTAACGTTTTAAACGGTCATTACTAATTACAAAGCAATAACTATAAGTAAATGTTTATTTGCTAGTGAACAAAAAAAAAATAATTACTCTGACAGTTTAAAACGCCAAAATTTTATGTTGTTCAAATTAAACTCATAATTGTTGTTATTATTATTTCGTCAAAATACAATGTTGTATAAACCACGAGAGCTAAGAATGTTTGTTCACTCGAACAATTAACCTTAAACTTTCGTCTCATGAATTATCCTATTACAAATACATCAAGTGGAGTTGTTTTCACGGTTATGTATCTTCATATGCCTTTTTAGAATATAATTTTGTATAAACGATTTTCCGCACACTGTACATTTAAATTCCTTACTTCCAGCATGAATTTTCATATGATCAGATAAAGTACCACATCGTCTAAAAAGTTCATTGCATATTGTACACTTATAGCCACTCTTTCCAGTATGAATTTTCATATGTTTTGATAAATTACCACTTTGTGTAAATAGCTTACTACATATTGTACATTTATAGTCTTTTATTCCCGTATGTATAGTCATATGGTCTTTCAAATGACGTTTTTGTGTAAAGGATTTATTACATGTTTCACAATTAAATTCCTTTATACCATTATGAATTCGCATATGTTTTGATAGACTACCACGTTGTGTAAATAGTTTATTGCATATTGTACATTTATAGTCTTTTATTCCACTGTGAATTTTCATATGGTCTTTTAAATGACAAGTTTGCATAAATGATTTTTTACACGTAGGACACTGATATTTTTTAATCCGATTATCATTATCACTTTCACATTCTTCCTTCTTTGCACTTCGTAAAACATTTTCGTACAATTCACTGTCTTCGGAGTTTTCTTCCAGCGGTTCTTCTTTAATATACATTTCTTCAAAACTTCGATAATTGATTGTTGTTGTATCCTCATCCTTCATATCATCGCTAACCTTGTGTAGTTGAGTATCCATGATGACTGCTTCTTTATATTTATTAGTGAGTGAAGGTTTATTTCACAAATGGACTGTCAATACTTCTGGGCTAATAGACCAGAAAAGTTAGATTAGAATTTGCCTTTGGCGCGAGTTCATAGTTTTAATTCCCTAGTATATGTTTCATATAGAAGTTTGATTTTAAAGACAAAAAAAATTATTTTGCAAAAAAATTAAGTAACTCTTATTACGGTTTCGACAATTTGTTTATTCAGTAATACACTGCAACAGTTTAAACCTCTAGAAAAAGTAAATTAAGAAAATTATTAGAAATTAAATACTTGGTGAAAGCCAAAATAACGTTTGATAGTCCCTCACCCGCCAGTAAATAAGTCAGCGCAACAGAAGATGAAGCATGCACCGAAATTGTAGGATCAAAATAAGACTTCATTGATTTTTGTAGTATTGTATTTTTGTTTAAACAATTATAAACTGTACACAGTTCATGTGTATACATATTCGAGCCTATTCTGTATCTCAGTGTTTAATTTTTACAACTGGTTAAATTTTTCATCCAATCAAGGGCCCTATTCTGTAACTCGGGGGTTAATGTTTAACCATTGGTTAAATTTTTTATCCAATAGATATTGATTTGACAACTGAAAATCTCATTTTTTGTTATATGTCAACACACTTGATTGGTTAAAAAATTTAACCAGTGGTTAAATATTAACCACTGAGATACAGAATAGGCCCCCAAGTATGTTGATATATAACAAAAAATTGGATTTTTAGTTGTTAAATCAATACCTATTGGATAGTTTTTTAATCAGCTGTTAAAAATTAACCAATGAGGGACAGAATAGGCTCCATTATTGTACGAATTTGGAAATAAATGATCGGTTTAGAGGTGCTACATAGATATATTATAATGTCTTGCATAAGAGATTTAATTTTATCAGATATCTCGGCCTTTAAAGTTGAGCAAACATGTCTTTCGTACGAAATACGTAAGGATCAGAATTATGTTCTCAGTGTTATGAACTGAGTTTGAATTTGGCGCCTATGTTTCCGTTGTACTTTTTTGGTCTATTCATACGAAACAATACATCCTTCAATGAACATTATAGTTATTTAAATATTACGGGGAGTAAGTGCTTTCTATAACAGTGGCGGTTCCTATTTGGTTATTTAGTCAATGACCTCCCAAATTTATCAAAACATAAAATAAAAATCTGATGTGGCCAGCACATTGCCTTCCGTCAGTTCTATGTATTTTGTATAAATGTCATACAGAAAGTTCCCTGCAAAAGATTATATTTCTTGTACATTACCTTAATGCAGTTGTATGTAGGTATTTTATACAAATTCCATACAGAAAGTTTCTAACAAAAGATACTATTTTTCCAGTAAAATTATAACATAAACATACTGTCAACTGCACTTGACACTGACACCTTTCAATCAGAATTTTCTTAATGTAGCAGCTGTTTCCAGAGTTATAGCAAAGCTGACTAATATATATGATATTTAATTTCTTTATAATTTTTTAACTCTATGTCCATTTAATTGAAGTATAAAATGCATTCAAATCGTATAGAGAATAAATAATTCTTTAATATTTATAATAAAATTAAATGTGAAAAAATGATATTTAACACCGTTTTTTCAAGAAAAACTGTTAAAAGCTTCAAATGAGGGTACTTCCGGTTGACCAGTTATAACCAAAATCTAATCAGCTCTTCACATGGATGTAACGAAGAGGAATACGAAAGAATTATAATTTTTGGAATTGTAGTATTAGAGTTATCGCATTAGAAAATTTTGTCACACACAGACACACACACACACACACACACACACACACACACACACACACACACACACATACATACACACACACACACACACATACAGACATCATCGTAAAAATAGTAAAATCGTATTCTAGGGACCCTAAAACGTGCTTATTCATCAAAAACTCACCACCGAATTTTTTGACCAAAGACAATACCTTCCTTACCTTAAGGTGACGGAAGGTAAAAAGCGAAAGAAGCGAGGCAAAACAACGAATGGCGCAAATGCGCGTGCTTCTTGGATCTCATCAAAATAGACCAGAAAAGTGTAACGGTCAAACTTAGGCGCGAAATTCAAACTTAGTTCAAAACGCTGAGAACATAATTTCAGTCCCCGTGTATTTCTTACCAAGGAAATTTTTGCTCAACTTTAAAGGCCGAAAAATCTCATAAAAGTAAATCTCTTATGCAAAGCATTATATGTAGCATCTAGACCGATCCTATAT
Organism: Harpalus rubripes; assembly: GCA_963082715.1. Taxonomy (NCBI): domain Eukaryota; kingdom Metazoa; phylum Arthropoda; class Insecta; order Coleoptera; family Carabidae; genus Harpalus; species Harpalus rubripes. The sequence continues at coordinate 42,760,899 of OY720449.1, forward strand.
CTCCAGATTCGTACAATAATATTTACATGAACTCTGCACAGTTTATAATTATTTAAATAATAATACAACACTACAAAATTCATTGAACGTATGTCCTAATTTGATCGTGCATGCTTCATTTTTTATTGTGCTGTCCTATTTACTGGTGGGTCAAAGACATACGGTATCCTTGCTTGCACCAAGCATTTTAATTTCTAATAATTTTCTTACTTTACCTTTTCTACAGGTTTAAACTGTTGCAATCTATTACTGAATAAACAAACTATCGAATTCTTAGCAAGAGCTGTTTAATTTCTTTTACAAAATATCTTTTTTTTGTCTGTAAAATTAAAATCCTATATGAAACCTGTACTAGGGAATTCAAACTATGAACTCGCGCCAAAGGCAAATTCTAATCATACTTTTCTGATCTATTGGGATCATGTTATGTTAAGGGGGTATCAGACGTATGCACGTATCTGCAACTGTTTTGACAATAATTGCTGCAACTTGCAATCTACGTTAAGGGGGTATCAGACATATGCACGTATCTGCAACTGTTTTGACAACAGTTGCTGCAACTTGCAACCTATGTTATCAGACGTACGCAAAGTTGCAAGAAATATAGATTTTTTTTAGTCTCGACGTTGGTACACATGATATTTAATTCCTGTTGTCATTTTTTAAAGTTTAAATCATTTATTTGTATTTAGACGAATAATATCAGAAATGAACAACAAATTATTAGCTGCTACTACGTTATTTAAAATATGGATGTCTCGTGTTCCACAAAGCTTCTTCTTTTCTTACGAGATCAATCAGAGTTTGAAAAAATTCGTCTTATTTTATTTCAACTCCAACTCCAGCCATTTTTAAATATATTGTACTGTTTACCAGCTGTTTACGAACAAATGTCAAACAGTTTAGGGATTTTTACTCCCTAGGTCCCTTTACTACGCATACGCATGCGTATCTTGATAGTTTGCAGATACGTGTGACTAGTTTTCGAACAAAATGTAAAACTAGTTGCAGGAAAAATGTTGCACTATCACAAGTCAAAAGCTGCACGAAACGCTTGAAGTTGCAGAAAATGTGTGACAGGTTACAGATACGTGCGTATGTGTGATAACCCCACTATATGCTGCCTATACATATAAGCCCATGGGTCAGACAATTACATTGTTCCAAATCAAGGACAATTATTGTACACCTACGTGCATAAAATCGACCACTTTGCAGTTTTGAATTTAATATATATTTTTTAGAAATTAGACCTGACATTAAAATAAAACTTAAACTGTTTGAAATTAAATGGTACAAAATTGATCCCTGTGGTGTACTTTCCACGCCAGCAATGAGTGCCCGTGAGGTGACAACTGGTAATATTTGCAGTCATTAAAATACCTGTATTCTCAGTGAAAATTTGCATTTTAACGTCAATAAAAGCTTTTGTAATTTATTTCGATAAGATTTTTTAAAGTTATCTGAGATAATAATAATAATATATACTTTATTGAGTAAGAGACCCAATGGCGAGGTTCAGCCAAGGCTGATCTTCCACCTAACCAATAATTCTCACATTGTACGTCTAATTTTTTTGGAAACAAACGCCTTAGATCTCAGTTGTTCTTACTATGCGCATATCCCCATTGCGTATATATTCTGTCTCTTTAAATTGAAAAAGTCCATTAAACCAATTTGAAGGCGATTAATTTCATTTTTGACATCTATCCTACTACACAAATGAGCGCGTTTCAAATGCGCTGAATTCTTGACTCCGCTGATGACAGTAATCATAAACTCAGCAAATCGTTCCGTTGAATTTAGCAACACAGCAACTCAGTTGCTGAGTGCTACTGAACGCGCCCATTGTAGGATTATGTTAAAGTCCAATAAATTATCTGTCAAACGGTATGGGTACGTTCCACTTGGCGACTATAACGCTCTCAAATGCGTTCTGCTGTCTTTGTTCCTCAAAACGTCACGAATGACGTCATTAACAACGACCGTACGGCGACCGCCAACAGTAACATAACTAGGGCGGGCAAAGGTGGTGTACACCACAGGCGCAAAATTTTAATGATTTTAGATCTAATATTTCTAAAATCTATTTTTTAAATTTAACAAATAATTATATACAGGTAGCTGCAACAGTTTATACACAAACGCATCACTTTTTGTTGAATATTGCTTAACGTATCGCAATGTCAAATTCGGTAGATATACTAAAAACCGCCATGAACTTCAAAAGGCAACAATAACTATTTTCCCCCGGTAGAGAAGCTTTTATTAGTATTTGTGTTAATGCAGAATTCTGTAATATTGGCAATGTCAATTTATTGTTATCTACAAAATGTTTCTGTAATGCTGGAAAATGTTAATTTCAACAGCACTATTTAAATTAAGTTTTTATTTCATAAAGCATTGCATATTTCAATAAATAATTGACTCTTCCAATGTTTATAAACCGCTGATGGCCTCCAACATTTGATATGCGCAGAAAATGTACTCCACTTTTATTATGATGACAATTAATTGCATAGCAACAAGGCTTTTTCAGTGGCAAATTCTCAGTTTATTTTATTTAATTAACACACCAAAATTAAAAATGCTGAATACTAATTTGGCATTTGACACCTGCAACAGCATCTCCTCTAGCGACACAAAAATCGTTATTGTTGCATTTTAAAGCCATGGTGGCCGTCACGGCGGTACTTTAGTATCAGTGTTGCCAATGTCATTACGTTCGTACTAAATTTATTACTTTTTAAATGAATTTATTACGTCATTACGCCGAAGTTATATTTATTACGTTTTTATATTTATATTACATAATAAAATTAAGATTATAATTTTTCAAGAATTTATAATATCGCGCTTCAATTCAAATTTTTAAACGTGCCGCGCTCGTAGTTCGCATCGCTGTCTATCGTCTAAAGACTACAGATAGATGCAGGGTGCAACTACGCAATTTGCGCAGCGCAAGTGTAAGGTCATCTTTGTGTTGTCTTGTCTTGTTCCGTCAAGGCATGCTGTCAAGTGTCATGTCAACGTTAACAAACAACTGTCTTTGGTCAGGCTGAATCGCTGAATGCAATCACGTTACGCAGTTATGTAATTGTTGATTACTCATTCTAACGTACCTATATTATCTTCTACTGTTATTTTCTTGTGGTAATGAATATGTACGTAATGGCAATGGTAATGGATATGTACGTACAATATGAATTTTGTGTCCCACATTCATCAGCAGCAGCTGAAAGAGTTTTCTCGATATTAAATTTATTGAAAACAAAAACTCGCAATAGACTAGAGGCAGACACTTGCGATGCAATTTTGCTGTCTAAACAATTAATTGAATGTAATAAAAATACTAGTTATAATTTCGAGCCAAGTAAAGAATTATTAAACAAAAAGATAACTTATAGCGAAGAAAGCAGTGTGAAATAAATTGTTCATTTTATGGCCAGTTGCCCGCGTATATTTAAATATTAACTTTTCGTTAAATTGAGAAAGTCGAGTTTTTAAATATTTCTATCATAATTTCGATACACACTTCCTAATTTACCTTTGGTTAAGATTAACTATAAGCGATGCAACTGCCCATTATAGTTGTAAGAATATCCATATACATATGTAGGTACATATAAGAGTATGTTTTGTGTTTGATATATTTATTTTATGTATTTTTTGTAAATATACCTACCTATTAAATCAATATATTTATATTATTTTCAATTGCAAAGTACCCATAACGTATTAAATATCACTGCATAAACATTACGCTTTTGCTAAATTTATTACGAAATTTTGTTGCCATTTGGTACGAACTAAAATTTCATTTTGGCAACACTGTTTAGTATGCTTTGCGCAATGTTTCAGAGCAGACATCTCGTGTCGCGTCTTTCATTTATAAGTAAAATATAATGTGATAAATTGACTTCAGATATCGCACTCAATCGTCAATCATAGCTAAACTAAAAGAAGATAGTTGTTCCAATATTACACCATATGATGTAGAATCGCTTAGTATTGCCAGATATGGCTGATGTATAGTCAATTGGGCTACTGAAACTTTGTCTCTGGCGGCGAAATTTTTGTATTGGCTACTAGCTATAATTTTAGACTACTAATAATTTCCTCTTTTCATTGCTCTCTTTAATTATAAAGTTCGGCTGCACTACTATAATATAATACTAATGAATTATTTGCAGCTTTTCTTCGTGATAAAGACGTTTTAATACTCGTAAACCAAAACAATAAAACAATACTTATACGACATCTCTTTTAATTCTTAAATCTTACCTCCGTTCATCTACTGGACAAGAAAAACTAACAAATATGGCTGTATAATTTCAATCGAAAAATATACATAAATAAACTGTCGTATTTATTATTAAAATGTACTAACTATGGTCAAAAAAAAGTATTTAAACACAAAACTACATTACATACATTCGAAATAGTACATTTCGACGCAAGCAAAAAGTAAAAAACTAATCAAAAATGGACTAGTGCAAGATGGCGGACCATTTCCCGCACGGTTTCAAGATTGCGGACTTGTGCTCTCTCTATTATATATTCTTAACTCTATGACTACAATAGACCATTTCTGAAATTTAAGCGACCACTACATTTACTTTTTGAACTAAAAAGTTAGTGCCGTTAAATGGCGACATTTTATATTTATACGCGACCCCGGCATATTGTTTAGTACCCGATATAATTATTTGAAAAACGAAACCAACAAAAATAAAACTGTGAAATTGAGAGAACTGTCATATAAACAAGGATGGGTATATGGCAAACGGCACTAATATTCTGTTGCAGTCTAGCACTTAGCGCAAGCGCTTTGAATTTCTGAAATAGTCTATTCCAAAAATTACAATTTTTTCACATTTCTATTATTTCATATTAGGTCTGTTTGTTTCGCTACTTTGTGTCTACGGTTTACTGCCGCCTCCATACAAAGTATATGGGTGTGGCAGTAAACCGTAAACGCCGTGGTGCGAAAAGAACAAACCTATTATGAAGATTTGATTAGATTTTGGATTTTATTCTCTATACGATTTGCGTGCATTTTTTTTATATTCAATGTATTTAGAGATAAAATATTATAACGATATTTTATAAGACAATAAATTATATAGAATCGACGGAAGGTAATGACGTTGGTCGTATCACATTTTTTAATTTTATATCATTTTGTACGCAACATCAACGCGCCAATGGCAGCAGCAGCCGTCTTGTTGTTCACCAACGACCACAAGCCGTTACACCTACGTTCCCGACCACGGCGTTTGCAAGCAAGTGGAATAGGAAAATTCGCGGTCGTGGTCGCGAGCGTTATGGTCGCCAAGTGGAACGTAGAGTACCCTGGTAGTGCTTACTCTTAATCATGGGTGATTAAGCTATAACTAAAATAACAAATTCATTTGTTTTTTGCTCAGTCCAATGCATTTTTAAATGGTAGCCAATAGCAGCCATGGCAATGGGGACTTATGATTTTAGAATTTTACTGTTGCCATCTACTGAGTTCTGAAGTAATCTTTTAAACAAAGACGACAAGCTCAAAGAGACAGCAAAGCACTAAATGACCTCTTAGATAGAATCTAAAACAGTTTAAATGTGTTAAATAATTTTGTTTTTCGGTATTATTTTTTTTTTCTAGAATTTATCTGCAGCTAACAAATCATTATTATAACAAAACTGATTACTCATACATACGTCAAACACCACCGCAAAATAGAGCAGCAAATATCAAATCGGATTAGGAAAATACGTTGAGAAGAGAAGAGTGGCCATGGTAATACAAAACTATCTCTTTTTCTAGACATGTAGTACTGAAGGGAAGAATGTGTGTTGTGTGACGTCAGTTTCATAAGTCCCCATGAGATAGTTAGGGTGACTAAAATTTTAAGTAAATACTACCAGTTGATAAATATTATTTTAATCTGAGGTCTAGCTTCTAAATAATAATTAAAACAAAATTGCGATGTAGTCGATTTCCATGCACCTAAGTGTACAAGCAAATATTTTAGTAAGTACGTATACATACTATAAATATTTACCAAATTTGATCTGCCAAATCTTCAACCCACGAGCCGCCACTGTTTTTTACATTCGATAATAATAGTTCAAATTCCAATGTTGAATTCATGGCCTTATTCTGTACAAAGCTGTAATATTTAAAGGTCTGTGTAAATCTGTAAAATAAAACCTAATAAAAACACATCTGCTTTTGTTGTTAATATGAGTGGCAGCTTTCGTTGTGACATTGTTCATTATTTGCAGACTTACAGGGCCCGTCCAACTTTTTTTGAATTTTTTATATGTTACCAAGAATTTAAAAATAGAAATTCCGTATTTTTTGTTTTCTTGAAATTACGCTTAATAACGCCTAAAATAATTATTAAAGTTTTGGCGCGAAAGTTCTGACGTTAGCGTCACTCCGTCATAAGTAGAGAGAACCGACATACGTTACCATTGGCAATATACAATAAATGTTGCATGAATAAAAATACGTATCCATTACAAACTGTGATCAAAAATCTTTAGAGCTAATGGTAATAAAGTAAGCCAGATAGTTATTATATCATTTCAAAATATATATTTGTTTAATTTACTTACATGAATAGGTATAGGAGTAGTGTTAAATGTTAATTTATGTAAAACTTCGATAGTACCTATTATACATAAATAAAAATCAGGTAAGTAAATTAATAATTTTTGCTCTTTTTCATAATCAAGTTAATTATTCGCTTTAATTAATGTGACTTTAAGATTTTCTTTAATATAATATTAAAGTTTTCTTACTCACCTAGTGCTATTATTATAATTAAAATACTATTTAAACTATTTTCTATTTATAATGAAATACAACAAAGACAGTATTGATTACAATAATCAAAGTATAGTTCATAATAAAAAGTAATCCAACATTTACATTACTGTTTACTAAATGGTTACAACAATGACAAATATTGAGATTACAATAATTAAAACAAATTATAATATAAATTTATTTATTACGTAATTTTTCATTTGATATTAATAAAAAAATACTCGGATATATTAAATATGTGTTTGTTAGAGTATGTGTAAAGCCAATCGCGAATTTATGAGCAAAATATGCATGGTCCACTTTATAGTGACATTTTCACAGAGAAACTCGACTACTGTAATGACGCTGACGTCACAACATGGCGACCATTTTACGCTAAAAACTTTAATTACATTATTATAGGTTAGGTATAAAAATACAAAATATATAGCAATTTTTATTTCGTTTTCATTTATTTATATTCAAAATTCATATGCGACATGTAATTTTTAAAAAGTCGAAGACTTGGACGGGCCCATTGTAGAAAGTGCCATAAGATCAAAGAAAATTTAATTTAACGAAGAAATTGTGAAAAATTCATGGAGAATCCTACTGGATATAGGAAGGTCCTTCGTTCAAATCTTGATGAGGTCCATGAATTTTTCACAATTTTGATGATGATAATAATAATAATAATAATAATAATAATAATAATAATATTACCTCAATTCACAACACAAATAATTTAAAAGCTTTATTTCTGTAATTAATGCACTGTCAAGTTGGCTTGCAAACATCGTATGTTTTCCTATTCACAACTGACACCAAGCGCCATGACATCTGGCGGCATAATTTGTAACTGTGTGATTTAGTACTCTGGCTGATTTGACATTAAAACTTGTATAGTAAAAATGAATGTAATTAAAAGTAAAAGCAAAACTGATTGTTTGTTGTACGGTCGTAAGTCATGAAGTGGACTGTCGGCTTTCAAATTTATCGTAACTTCGGTGAAAATATTATAGTTATCGCTAGTACAATGAGTACAAAATTAAACTTTGACGGGCGCAATAAAGGGTTTGTAATTTGAATTAAAATATCAATGAAACAAATAAAATAAAGTTTTTAATGCATTATCTTCGTGGAGTACATTTTAAATTTTATCAGAAGCCGATTTTAGTACACCAGTTTGTAAACAGCACAAAATAAATAAAAGAATAGGTTTGGAATAGGTCTTGCTTCTCCCGCAAATTATACAGTAATATGTTGTGCATTATTACGTTTTCGCCTAATTAAAAAATATACTAGACACATATTTAGTAATGTTCAATTTATTAACGTACCTCGGTACCTTTTACAAAACATCTTGAAGTCGGATTTGCATGTAGAAATCTAACCTCGGCAGTAGTTATCCTTATTTTCGCTTAAATATAACGTTTTATTTTTTTAATAATGCCTAGTTTATTAAAATACCTTCTATACAAGATGAATCGGTTGGTTTTTTATATAATAATTTTACAGAAATGTGTTATATTTGCAAAATTGTATAAGACGCCTGCAGAAGTAATACGAATGGCAGTTAAGAGTACTAAATCAAACGCACGTGTAGTAGGCGACGGTGCTGCCACCAACGGTCGTGTCAGTTGTCAATAGAGAAGTTAATAATAAAACAACAATCCGGTATTGTGATCAAAGCTCATCTGAAAATTATGATGTATTAGTGAAAAACAAAAATTAAAATTAAAACTATCAAATTTCAAACCTTTACATCGCAGAGCATCCACGCCAAATATTTGGAATACATTATTTGTGTACAGGTTAGTTGATTTTATAATTAGTTTACATTATAATATGTATCATAGATGGCACTGTAGTTTAAAGCTTTATTTACATAATATCTGCCTTGAATTGTATGAAACACACGGAAATAATAAAAAGTCCGTGTTACGCACGTCATCAAAAGTATATGGTTCAAATCGCCAAGGAGGGGAGGGGGATTGTTGACGTAATGTCAAAACTTAGTTCAAGGAAAATATGAAAAGATGGTAGCACGATAATATGTCTGTGGTCTCTGTATAATCCTCCATGAACGGGAACCCAAAAAATCAGGAAGGAAATGTTTTATCAAATAAAAACTAAAATTCTTAATCACTCTGTTCTAATATAATTAGGTAACAGGTTTGGGCTACTTAATAGCCATCATCAGACCAACCAAAAAACAATGCTACAACGAGATACAAAAAAAATACAATAGACCTTTTCAATTTAAAGAGATAGAAGATATGCGCAATGGGGATCTGCGCATAGTAAGAACAACTGAGATCTATGGCGTTTGTTTCTAAAATATCAAATGTAAAATGTGAGTATATCTCTTTAAAAAATCTTATCGAAAAAAGTTACAAAAGCTTTTATAGAAATAAAAATGTTTAACGATGCAAATTTTTGCTGGGAATACAGGTATTGTAATAACTGCAATATTTTTGACGTTTCGTTTGACAGCCCAACTGGCAGTTGTTTGCGCCATTTTCTTATAATAAATCATTTACATTACTTTAGTTCGCTTTTTAACCACTACGTGCGCACAGTCGAGGTTTGGTATTGGCGTTCGGCGGGAACAGCCGTTGATAATGAGAAGTTGCAAGTTGTTGTGAAATAGATCTTAAAATATTGAACAAACATTGAGAATAGATATTATTTCTCTTAAAATTAAATTAAGAAAGCTTGGTGCTAAAACAACAGGCTCAAAAAAAGTTTTACAACGGCAGTAAGCATATAGACTTTTAAATTATATTCCAATATTTTTTACGGTTATGTTACGCTCATACCAGTAACTTACTGTATTACTGAATATATTTAGATTGACAATTTCGGTAGAGAATCAACTCAATGAAAATCTTTATACACCTATTCAGATTGAAGTAGATCTTGTAAACTATTTTCCAAAAGATGATTTATTTCAACCACTTAAAATGTTTCAAGGGAGAAAGTTACTAAATTCTGCTTCAATTGATAAGTGGTTTGATATAATAAAAGCAAGAAAGGGAAAAAATATACACAAATATATTTTTGCAATAATATTTATTACATTAAATTAGTATGCTGTGCTGAACAAAAAAAGACAGCTGAATATAAAATGAAAATTATTTTTTTCAAACGTCGTAGAAATGGCAATTTTTGTGACTTGATTCACAAGGTAGAAGTTTCAATTCTACGCCGCAGGAAATTTCTACGCCGGCGGAGTAGAAAAAAACTAATTTCTACGCCGCCGGAGTAGAAATATCTAATTTTTACGCCGGCGGCATAGAAATAAAATAAACATATATCCATAGAAACTACATAGAATCAGCGAATAAAAAGAAAAGTAGTGCGTTTGAAAAAAAATTTAATGTGTCATTCGGAATAAAAGCATACCTAAGTGTTCGCATAAAAAATTAAATAATTTTGAATCAGCCTATCCTTCGGTTTAACTGTTTCATTTAGAAAACTATATGAAACTAACTGAGACCTATTTACAGTTAAAACTGTCTGCATAGATATATCTACATGTTTTATATGTTTGTTCGGTTCATCAATAGAAAAAATTGTTTGATTATCTTCTATATGGTTATTTTCTTCAGTATAAGTATTAATGAATTCAATACTATTTAACATGTTCGTAGTTTTACTAGCTTCTATCTTTTTTATTCCCTCTGTACGGTTATTAGAAGATTATTTTTTGTCAAATTTCCGTATCGGTAAACATTGGAAAGGAATAGCACATTTATAATTCAGTATTTTCCATTGTCCTGAAATTTCTAAATAAAATTTCTACATCACTTTTTCTTTTTAAACTTACCCATACTGGTAACAGTGTAGTCTGATGGGACAATTTTTTTGAACATATCTTAGTATGCTTTGTAGGTTGTTTCATTGAAGGTATTGCAATTAACCACTTTTTAATCATAGTGTTCTTTTTGGGAAACTTATGAAAGATAAATTTTTTATTTCTGTTGGTAACAGATGAACATTGAGGCACACAACAGCTGTAATGCATATTGCTGAATTTGGAAATAACACTTCAATTCACTAACTCAAATGGTTTAGAAAAATAAGGTTATGTTTTAATACCAAACTTTGACTGCAGCGCCGTCTACATGTAAATGATCTATTTGTAGGGTACCTTTATAACCTGGGTATGGCCATGGCGTGGCTCACGTTTCGTCCGCCATTACCGGCCCGTCTGTTATATGTGTTGTTCTTGCGCAAATTATTATGTATTTTCGTGGCTATTTGTTTTATTTGAATGAAAAACACATTTAATTATCATTTTAGTATGTATTTAAAGTGTAAGTAATATATTTTATTTACTTGTGTAGTTTGTTAAGATACCCACCACGATTACTGACATATTGAAAACAACTGTAAATTACCAATATTAAGCACAATCATTTAAATTTTTAAAAGTTAAGTTTAGAATATACAATTATTATGTAAATAAGAACTACAGGTATTAAATTAGATGTGATAATAACCCATATCATATATTCAACATAACCTCTAAATATGTGTCTTAATAATAATTGTGTATCTCTTAAATTAATTAATTTTTATTACCTTTATAAATTCACAGTGTGATAATTGAATATTCTTTTATGATATAATATCACATTTATTACAAATAAATAGGAAAATGAATTACCGACAATGGCGGTGATCTTGGACCATGGTTATAAAGGTACCCTAATTATTTGCAGCGATAGAAAGAGATAGCCGTTAAATTGAAAAGGTCCATTACAAAATTTATATAAAAATTACAGTGTTAAAATGATATTACTTACAATCTACAGGAGAGTGTAAACAATGAGAATGTTCCACATTTAATGTAGGCGTAATATTGTTGTGAAAATAAACATTAAAACCAATTTTATTTCAAGTTTCTTGAGAAAAAATGTGCCTCAACGAAAAAAAAGTCTACTGATGCATTTGGAAGACACCAGAAAAATTCTAACACAGTACTCACTATGCAAAGATTGAAATTGCCGCGAATAATATAGATGTCGACACAATATTCTGTAACATTAGGTGAAATTATAAAGTCCCTAATATATCAGTTTTTTATTTATGTTGATACAATAGCTGTTAATTAGTTATAGCAAGTTGTAGCGTATTTAACTTCTTGTTTGAACTGAACTAAATTCGTTCTGCTGACAAGACAAGTATAACCGATTCAACTAAAACTAGTACGTACTGTCCGATGTTATGATAAGTACATGTTTGTCTCTGTTGTATATTTTCATAAACGATTAATGTAACTTTGATGTTTTCCTAGATATCCAAAATGACTGAACGACATGGAGAAGTAACTATGAATTCAGAAGTAAGTGAAATCATTTATTGTGGGTACGTTCGGCATTGAAATCTACGGATTTCTCAGAGATCATAGGCCAAATTACGTTTCAGTTATACAGGCCCGATCCTACCGGGTGTTCATTTTGTTCCCAGAACAAAGGCGGTCAAGCATGAGGGCGGCAAAACCATCCTAACTTTTTATATATAAAAAAAAATTATTAAGAATTTAAAAAATATCAACAATTTATGAAATAAACATATTAATCAAGCATTATTCTTTTAATGGTTTGGCTTACTGGTTAAATTATCTATCCTAATAGGTATATAGTTTATTTTATTAAAAGACTGAGTATACTTATGATGTCAATCACTGGTGTAACTAGAAATCTTGCGCTCCTATGAGAAAATTTTCTGGGTCGCCTTGATTTACAACGCTGCAAGAAAAAAATTAAAAGCAAAAAAAAAATATTAATTTTTACATTATACAGTGACAGTAAATATTATAATCATTTTTTTTACGTAATTATTAGTTAAACTTTTTCATTATTATAATCAAATTTTCTTTGTTGTAATCAAAAATCTTTAGACAAAAACCCTAAGGAATATCAGAGGAACATATTTTCATTAAATTACCTAACTCTTGATACATATATACATAGGTACAGGGTGTTAATCAAAAAGCAGGCCATAGGCGTCTAACATTGGAAGTCAGTTTTCCTTTGCGTAAAAGTTCCCAAATAATTTTAAATAAAAATGTTTCAAATAAAACTTGTAGATAATTAAATTCTACGCCTAATTCAATAAACTGTTTTTTAACATAGTATTAGGTAAATGATTTTATTTCTAATTCATTGTATGCCATTGTTTAGAACTATGCTTTATTCCTTTTAAACCATTCAGCAGATGGTGGGGGGGGGGCATTTTTATATAAGAACAAAGGCGTCATATATTTTAGGATCGGCCCTATATATATTACATAATTTATAATTACCTATCTTCATTATCTAATTATCGTGTACTTGATTCGCCGTACAAGCTTTATGAAAAAGGTTATATGAATTTTGAGTAATTTTTGTTTTGTTTATGTTCATTTTCTACATGTTTTTGTAATGTTTCTATAAAACATACTTTAACTGTAAATGAACATATAGGGCACGTAAATAAATTTGTTGTTCATACATATTTAAAACTTTTGGTATAAACGAGTATTATAGCCGATTGCAATAATATGGTTTTAGATATCATCTCATGATGTGCAGAAACTAGAAGAAGCGAAATTAAAAGCTAAGTATCCTGGAAGTCCACGACGTTCTATTAGCGGGCAAACAGCATTCCTACAAAAACATTTAAATAAAGGGGTAATATCATATATTATGTGTTAACTCGGTAACAATGTTTATTTAATTTAATGTATTTTTTTAATTCTTAGCAAAAATATTTTGATTCTGGCGATTACCAAATGGCAAAACAAAAAATGGAAGGAGTCACTAAACAACCCCTAAAAGTGCCAGTAACCGGGGATGTAATTCCCACACCTGATACGGTGCCTGCAAAGAAAACTTCTATTATACAAACAAATAAATTTCCTCCTAACGCAAACTAAATATCTGTTATGAATAATTATGTATTGAAACAAGTTTTTTTTTTTTTTGTTGCTATGATATCATCAGTTAATACTGTCATTTATTATTTGATATCACTATCCAAATTATTAAAGTACTTATTAGAATGTTTAATGTAATTATCTACTGTAAATGAATAACTTTATATAGGAAATATTTTTGAACAATTGTAATTTTAGTTGGCTGCTATTTATTGCATCAGTATTTGAAATAAATGATCAATAACTTACAATAATAATATGTATAATTTAAACGAACATAATCTAAACTGAACACAATATGCATATTTACCCATCATTTATTTTACAAAATCTTCGCAACATATTAGAAATAATTACAAACTAATTTGAAATTAAAATTTTTAAAATATAATAATAATATAATTGATAGCCCTACAGGCCTTCGAGGCCATTGGCTTGTTCTACAACTCCTGTCCATAGTCCTCTGTCCTTCGCCTTCTCCTTCCAGTTGGTCACTCCTAGTTGTAGTAAGTCTTTTTTAACTGAGTCTAACCATCTTTCCTTCGGTCGTCCCCTTTTCTTCTTAGTCACAACACCTCTATCCACCATCACTTTTACAACTCTGTTCTCCGGTAACCGCTCTACATGTCCTAACCACCGCAATCTTTGAGACCGTATCACTCCCGCTATTCCCGCATTTTTATATAGTTCCATTACCTCCTTATTTGTTCTTCTGTACCATTGTCCATTCACTAGTTTCCCTCCAAAAATTTTCCTTAGTTGCCTTCTCTCCCATGTTTCCACCCTATTTTGATTGTACCCACGTCTCTGAACCGTACAACACCGTTGGTTTAATGACACTATTGTTATCTCACTTTAACACATTGTGACATGTTCTTTGACTTTAGAATATTAGCTAAGGCGCCCGCACTTCTACTTCCTTTTAACAGTCTTGTTGTTATTTCTTCACTCTCATCGTTGTTATTTGTTAGTTTTGTACCTAGATAACTGAATTTTGTTACTTCTTCGAAACAATGCTTTTCTCCATCCATTTCTACTTCTAATACCCTTCTTCCTTGTTCCTGGCTGTCACATATTACCATATACTCTGTTTTCTTCACATTTACTTTCAACCCCGTTAGTTTTGCATAGTACATCAATTCTCTCATTGTCCTTTCCAATTCTTTTTTTGTTCTTGTTATGATAGTGATGTCGTCCGCATAGGCTAACACTTGGTGTCTGTGATGATAGATTGTACCATTTCTATTCATCTTGCTTTTCCTTATTATCCACTCCAGAACAAGATTAAAAAGCACCGGTGATATGGGGTCACATTGTCTTAGTCCCCTTTTCACCTCGAACTTCCACGAAATTTTTCCATCCACTAAGACTTTACTGCTTGTGTCCTTTTGTGTCATTTTAATAAGTTTTATTAGTTTTTCTGGTATTCCAAGTTCTTTAAGGATTTCATATAATTTATATTTTTCAATACTATCATACGCTTGTTTAAAGTCAACAAACATCATGTGCATTGCTATATTATGTTCGTATGAATTTGCTATCATTTGTTTCAAGGTGAAGATATGGTCAACTGTCGACCTATTCGATCTGAAGCCCGCCTGGTACTCTCCAACTATTTTGTCTGCGTAGGTTTTTAAGATTTTGTTAATACAAGTCGCCAACACTTTATATCCAACATCTAATAAAGCTATTCCCCTGTAGTTTCCACATTCGCTTCTATCTCCTTTTTTGAAAAGTTGACATGTTAAGGATACTCTCCATCCCTCTGGCATAATTTCTGTTTCCCATATTTTTATGATAATTGTATGTAGTTGTGCTAAATCTTCCCCTCCTTTTTTGTACATTTCAGCGGCTATTCCATTTTCGCCAGGGCTTTTGTTATTCTTCATCTCTTTTACTATTTGTCTAATTTCCTCTATGGTTGGCGGTGACATTTCTTCTTGTACTTCTCTGTTATCATTAATTTCTTCTGTAGTCATCGAGGTTGCCATATTATCTTCACTTGTCAATGCATCTGTCTCCGTGTTTAACAACTCGCCGAAATATTCTACCCACAGTGGCGGATTTAGAGGGGGGGCACTCGGGCACGTGCCCCCCCTGTTACTTTAAAAAAAATAATTATTACATATTATCATTAACGTATTAAACATCATAGATAAATAAAAGAATAAAAATACTAATAAAAATAATAAAAATACAGAATTCTATTTATTTTTCAAATTATTTATTAGTTTGGAGATGCCCCTCTCCTTAACTTTTTTTATTATAAGTTATAGAACAAATGGTTCCTATAAAAAAAAATTATTTTAATTATACAATTTGATGGCAGATGTAGATATTTTTTATAAAGTCACGTTTAAAAGATACGACCATCAACTTTTATTTTTTATATAGCAAACAGTAATTATTCCACTAAAATATAAACTGCCATTTTTTGTCTTAAGTTGTTCTTATTGCTTAATTTGATGTTTTAACTTGTTTTGTATAACATTGTTGCATTTTATTTATTTTCACATGGCTACTTAGAATATTTGATTAAACATTATTTCTCATATTTATCAAACTCATTTACTTGTTTGAGATCCTGCCCTCTGATTTTTTTATTATTATAAATGAAAGTTCTTTTAATTTTGAAGCAATTCGTAGTATTAAAAAGTCTTAATTGTTTTTGGTTTCACTGAATTTGATTTTTAAAGTCAACGTGACGTCACGGCAACACCTATTGTTGCTATATCTTTCTCTCGCGCAAGTTCTATACTAGGCAGCGAGAGAAAGGTAGCACTAATATGACGTCAGAGTGACACTGGCAACAAACCTCAAATATCTTGCAAAGTAATTATTACAAAATTGTTTTCTTCATCTTAATCCCTATTTATTGAGTAATACTTTGTGTACATTTTATTATTTTTTGTTATGATGCAGGACCCCAAATAGATCATTAAAAAGACAAAAAATGAGGGTTTATATTTTAGTAAAATAATTATAGGTTGCTATTTAAAAAATAAAAGTTCTGACTTTATAGAAAATATTTACATCTGTCATCAAATAGTATATTTAAAATAATAAAACTTTAATATGAGCAATTTTTTACAATACAATACAAAAGTTAACGAGGGGGGGGGGGCTTAGCCTATATATTTAAAATTTGTTTTTCCGAATTTAGTGCCCCCCCTATTATAATTTTCTAAATCCGCCACTGTCTACCCATCTGTTTAATTTCTGTTCTCCTGTTCCCATTTCTCCTTCTTTGCTTTTCACATATATTGTTCTGGGTTGGAAACCTTTTTGTTTTTTTGTTTCTTGATAGAAATTTCTTATTTCTTTGTTTCTGTAGTTCTCCTCTAGTTCCTTTAATCTATCGTCTATCTCTTTTCGCTTTTTTTTGTCTACAAACACTTTTCGCAAATTTTCGGGCTTTTTCATATTTTATTTTATTTCTCTCATTAGCATTGTTATATAATTGTATTCTCGCCGTATTTCTTTCTTTGATTGCATTTTCACAATCCTCATCAAACCAGGTTGCTTTCTTCTTTGCTTTAGTCTTCTTTAATAGTTTTTCCGATGCGTTATGTACCACCTCTTCCATACTTTTCCATTTGTCTTCAACTGTTGTATAATTTTCTATGTCCGATGTTTTGAATTGTTGAAGAAGAGTGAGTGTGAATTTCAAGCACCAACAAAATCACCAGAGTGTTCGGGAATTGTTGTGCGGATTAGTGTAAAAGTGAAGTGTATAGGAAGTAGAGAGACCAGTGATCAGTTAGTGATAAAAAATATAGTAGAGCGAACAACACAGTGAGAAATTTATTAATAATAAATAAACTCGGACAAAGTAAGGTTAAGCGTTACAAGCACCGTCAAGTGCGGTCAAGTGTCAGCTGAGCCACTACCACGCTAGTTCCTATTGAGCTGTGCGACTGTGCAAGCGAGCAAGGACAACACCAAGAAATACCAGTGGCGTAGCGGAACTACTTTTCCGTGGGTATAATATAAGACAAATGAATAGGGAAAGAACAAATTCTTGGACAGATACCTCTGAAATAAATAAAAGGAAGAGAGACGAACAAAATCAGGAGTCAGAAGCCTTAGGAAGGAGTAAAATAATAGTAAGATCACCGGTAAAACAGGAAGGTAACAAAGAGTATAAGGAGATGGATGAGCTGAAGAAAATACTGAACCAAATAAAAACAACTATGGATGAGAATCATGAAGAATTAAAAACAGAAATGAGAAAAAACCAGCAGATTGTGGAAGAAATACAAAAGGAAATGACAGCTAAAGACGAACAACATAAAAAAGAAATAAAAGAACTAAATGGAAAAATAGAAAATCTAGAAAAACGATTGCAACGACAGGAGAAAGCTGGAAGAAAGAACAACATAGTCATCAAAGGGCGATCACAAAACATGGAAAAACCAGCTGAGGAAATAAAGAGCTTCATAAAGGAAAATATGCAAGAAAATGTCGACATTATCTCGACGTATGCCATTAAGACACAATCAGGAACAATAAGGGTAGCTGAACTTGGGAACACACAACAAAAAATCAGTGTCATGAAAAACAAATATAAATTGAAAGGACAAAAAGTGTTTATAGACAATGACTATACTGCAGAAGAAAGGAAAATACAGTATAAGTGCAGGGCAAAGGCCAAAGAAGAAATTCTGAAAGGGCAAACAGTAAAAATATATAATAACAAACTCAGGATCAATGATGTAGAATATGTGTTGAACCAGGAATCAGAAGATTTTGAAAAAAACTCACCGGAAGAACAACCAAGGTCAAAAAACTAGTAGAAGATAAAACCGTGAAAACTGAGGCGACGACTGCACAAAGAAAACGGCAAACGGAAAATGAACAGCTTAAAGATACTATGGCACAAACAAAAAGGAACAAGAAAAATGAAAAGTATAGGAAAAGATGTGAAAGTATAAAAACAATAATAACGTGGAATTTACAAGCCTCTAACTTCCCTGGAGCAATGAAAAATCTCGCTCAAGTTCTGGAGAATTATAAGGTAGACGTTGCGGCACTACAAGAAACTAAACAGAAGCACAACAATCACAATCAAATTAATAATTATGTATTTTTCAACAGCGGCTGTATTTTGGAACAGGATTTATGATTCATAAAAACTTGGAAAGCATAGTTGTTAATTTTGAAGCAATATCGGAAAGAATTTGTTTACTCAGACT
Organism: Harpalus rubripes; assembly: GCA_963082715.1. Taxonomy (NCBI): domain Eukaryota; kingdom Metazoa; phylum Arthropoda; class Insecta; order Coleoptera; family Carabidae; genus Harpalus; species Harpalus rubripes. The sequence goes on from OY720449.1 coordinate 42,779,824, forward strand.
CAGAGGCAGATATAGGAAAATTAGTCTTGTTAATGTGCACGCACCGACAAATGAGAAGGATGAGGACATGAAAGACGTTTTTTATGAGGAATTAGAAAATATTTTGAACAGCATCCCCAGATACGATATAAAAGTTGTCATAGGTGACCTCAATGCGAAGATAGGTAAAGAAAAAATATATGAGTCGATAGCCGGTAAATACAGCAAACATGAAACAACAAATGAGAACGGGAAAAAATTGATCGAGTTTGCAAGTGAAGTAGGAATGAGGATAATGAGTACACAATTCCAGAGGAAGGACATATATAAGGGTACCTGGAGATCGCCAAGAGGTAATGTATGCAACCAATTGGATCATGTGCTAATAGAAAGAAAACATACAAGAATGATAAAAAATGTACGATCATAGAGAGGAGCTGATGCAGATTCGGATCACTTCATGGTAAGAGTAGATGTCAAGGAAGAACTACCTGCCATTGATAAAGGAACCGGTAACAAATCGAAGAAATATAACATACATTTACTAAAGAAAGAAGAAATACAACAACAATATGAACATTTTTAAAATATATATTTTATAAAAGGTATGCATGTATTTTATTTTAAATTAAAAGTTGTGCGATTAGAATATTGACTAGCGAAAACTCGGCTTCCCCTAGGGCTCCGCCGATAGTGTTTTAGAATAGTCTATAGGTAGACCTAACCCATCTAGGCACATTTTAAACCCAAAGTGCTGACGCTAATTGTCTTTTAAATTGTTTGAATACTGTCCTGACCACTAAAACTGCCCACACAACATGCCCAGTCAATCAGTCCACGCAACATGCCTACCCAAACTGCCCACGCAACATGTCTACTCAAACTGTCTACGCAACCGGTACACTTAAACTGCCCACGCAGCATGCCTACCCAAACTGCCAACGGAAAATGTCCACCCAAACTGCCGATGCAACATGCTTACCCAAACAACCGGCTCACTCAAACTGCCCACTCAAAATGCTCACGCAACCTGCCCACCCAACTTGCTAATGCAACATACACCACCTCTAATAACCTGTCAACCCAAAAATATTTCTTTTTTAAATGTTTTAATTAGGGGATGAGTAACTTGTTGGAATATCGGGAGATATCGGTTTGCTTTTTTTTTTTAAAGCAATCCGGTGAATTTTTACACAGCTGCTGGAAGAATTTGGAAACATGTTCTTCACAGTTCTTAATTTAGTTGGAAAAACTTGTTTTTCATGCTAATTTAGCTTTCCCCAATGGGTATTATCATTATACACAGATAGTTACAATGACATATATGATATAAATAAAATTACATTTATAAATACTGGTATAAATTGATGACCTTAATGTACTTTAAAATAGATTTATAATTATTTGTATTTAGTGCATCTTTGATGGTTCCTGGTATTTTGTGTTTCAGTCTTTCATCGCTCTATTTGATGCAGTGTATTTACAGGTGTTCTATGATCATTTAAACGTTACATCTATCACAGATTGGCGGGCCAGATTTATCAAAAAGATATTTGTGAGTCATTTTTGTGTGGCATATTTTCATTCTCGTGAATATAACTTGTTCTTTTCGAGTACAGTTTTTATTTCGTCTTCTTATCTTAATATTCTCTTGGATTTTTTGGAGTTTGTTTGTTATTTGGTTCTTCCAGTGGTTGTTCCAATCATTAAATATTTTATGTTTGATAATGGCTTTGGCATCATTTGTTTTGATAGATCGGATCGTTCTGAGGGAATCAGAGCATATGGTGCATGATATGTTATGGTTTGAAGTTTTTAATATGTTCACGAGACAGTTGTATATTCCATATATTTCAGAATATTGATAATACAAAATAAATTATAATTAATTATCGTGTATTTAATTCACGGTACAAGCTTTATGAAAAAGGTTATATGAATTTTGAGTAATTTTTACAAAATATAATTTCTAACTTCTCTATATTCTACATCTTTATGTTCATTCTCAGCATTTATTGATTTTTATTAATATTGTAGAGTATGAAAACAATTTTTTTTTATGATTTATGATATATTTTGTATTTTGGCGCGAGAGTACAGCGCACCATGTGTGTATAAACCATGGAGATAGGAATAGAAAGGAGGGAGCATAGAGGTAAGAAATATAGAGGAGGGAGTGTGAAGTGAGCTTTTAGACGAAGGGAGTGTGGCCAGGGTGCGAACGGACGCTTGCACTGGGCGGTGGGGATACCGCAAACATATGAGCCAATGACCGCGCGTGCAACATGTACCACAGTTGGCTTCACTTTCCATGCAGTTGCCTCCTTCCTTCTTATTCCTACCTCCATGAGGTTAAATTGTCGGCGTGGGGAATGAAACATAGTGGGGACGGAAGAACATAGCTGTTGGCTCTGCCTAGAGACGGGATATGCGCGGCAATTTTTAAACAAAATTGCATTATTCCTTCAACTAAAATTTTATGAAACTATTACTACTGGAAGAAATGTGTTGTACTTATATTTATTGAAATATGATATTAATTTGTTTTTATATAAATTTTACTTATTGAATTTACTTAATTAAATTTTGTAACATTAAAAAATCAAGTGTTTTAACCAAATATTTTTATTATATAATAAAAGGCATTGAAATGCACAAAACATATCCATAATTATATTAGACACAGGCAGCAAATAACCTTAGATGTCGGCTCCCCAAGTAACACTGACCGACGGTCGACCAAAAAGTAACGTCGATTATAGGTTGAATTTAAGTCATATGCGGCCGTCTCATTTGACGTGGATGCGACGGCACTGCGACGTTGATTTTTGGTCTGAAATACGACTATTTAGACGTCTATGCGACGATATTGCGACGTTGATTTTTGGTCTAAAATAGGACTATTTAGACGTCAGATTAGTGGTCGCTATGATGACCATGTGACGACTTTATATGGTCATAATTAGGTCTATTTAAACCTTTGTCACACGTCTAATTTGATATCTTTGCGACGATTATTTTTACTTTATTTTTAATATTATTAAAAATTCATTTTCATTTGTTAAATTTATTTAATTTGGCAACTTATAATTGTTTATAACACACGAAGGTGTATACAGAGAATTTATTTTAAAATGCAACATACTACTATGTCAAAAAATGACAGCAATGTAATATTTGTCCATTTTAAAATGCAACATTATAAATAGTATTGCAGCACAGGATTTACTTTCAGAACATATCACAAATGGTGTAAATTCTTTCTACGAGCGACTAGGATATTGCCTCAGTGTGAATGTAGCTATTCTTGAACATTTATTACATTAAAATTATGAATTTTTGTAAGCCAAAGTTTGTTAAGATGTGCTACATTAAAGTTTTGATTTTCTGTTAATAGTATGTAGGCCAATTTATTAGAAATTAGTATTGAAAATACATTACTACAAATTTTTGTATGTTGCATTTTAAAATGGACAAATATTACATTACTGTCATTTTTTGAAAGCAGTGTGTAGTAACCATGGAAGCGATTAACCATATGTTGCACGTTAAAATAAATTCCCTGTATTATTTTTATTTAAATGTCAAATTGATATTTTATTTTTTCTTAATATATAATAAATAAACAATAATGTTTAAAATTTGAAAAAATGTAATAAAAATCAAATTTAATATACATTTGTATTTAATTATGGTTATCCGTCATCGTCACCGAAATGGATAAGCCGTGATGATATTTATGTTTCAAATAAATCGTAAGTATACATACGACTGTGAAAAAGATACAATTTATATGTTATATTTGTGGTACAAAAATCAAAGTTATTATTATATTGGAAATTTTAATTTTTAACATTTTAAACAAAATCTAATAGTGCTTTAAAAGTAAATTTTAAATCTTACAAGAAATGTTATTAAAAGAAAATGTATTAAGGGATCTTTGAGTTTCGTATTTACAACTTTCCTTTGAAATTAAAAGGTCGTAAAATAAAAAAAAAATTAATTGTATTTTCTACATGACAGATTTCCAAACAGACCCTCCATGAACAAAACAATACAATGCCAATGCAGCATGTCACTAAGATGGCTACTGTAGCTTGTGTTGGCAAACATACCGATTGGTGTTAAAACCAGAGTGACATAGCAGCCAATTCTAGCGGCCACTTCTCTAACGTAACCTGTTTACTATAATATAATATATCATATATATTATATTTGAAGAGTTTTTCTATCTGACTTAAAATAAAAGAGTTATAAAGAGAGGACAGACCGATGAATCACCCTGTAAAAGTCCGCGTGCCGCCTTGAATTTATTATAAACAAATAGTATACACTACAACAAATTATTAAATATATATTTCAATATAGCGCCCTCCGTAGAGGGGTATGAAAAAAATTCATGAACATTTTGTTACATATCATATACTTGTCTTACAGATTCTCTATATAAGTCCGCGTGCCGCCTTGAAATTATTATAAACAAATAGTACACACTACAACAAATTATTAAATATATATTTCATTATAGCGCCCCCCGTAGAAGGGTTAGGAAAAATTCATGAACATTTTGTTTACTATCATATACTTGTAATCTTACAGATTATCTATATAAGTCCGCGTGCCGCCTTGAAATTATTATAAACAAATAGTATACATTACAACAAATTATTAAATATATATTTCAATATAGCGTCCCCGTAGAGGGGGTTGAAAAAAATTAATGAACATTTTGTTACCTATCATATACTTGTAATCTTACAGATTCCCTATATAAGTCCGCGTGCCGCCTTGGAATTATTATAAACAAATAGTATACACTACAACAAATTATTAAATATATATATTTCAATATAGCGCCCTCCGTAGAGGGATATGAAAAAAATTCATGAACATTTTGTTACATATCATATACTTGTAATACAGATTCCCTATATAAGTCCGCGTGCCGCCTTGATATTATTATAAACAAATAGTACACACTACTACAAATTATTAAATATATATTTCATTATAGCGCCCCCCTTAGAAGGGTTAGTAAAAAATTCATGAACATTTTGTTAACTATCATATACTTGTAATCTTACAGATTCTCTATATAAGTCCGCGTGCCGCCTTGAAATTATTATAAACAAATAGTATATATTACAACAAATTATTAAATATTTTGGGAGGCCGTGGGTTCGAATCCCGCTGGGGTCCGTGAATTTTTCACAAATCCGTCTTCGTTTATATATTTAATATATTTGATGGTAACTTTAAGTTACAGAAATTTCACTGTTGAATTACACCAAAACAGTCTTCTCTCATATTAAATATATATTTCACTATAGCGTCCCCGTAGAGGGGTATGAAAAAAAATTAATGAACATTTTGTTACCTATCATATGCTTGCAATCTTACAGATTCCCTATATAAGTCCGCGTGCTGCCTTAAAATTATTAGAAACAAATAGTACACACTCAGTAGCGGATTTACGCATAGGCACAGTAGGCACGTGCCTACGGCGGCAAATTTTCGGGGGCGGCAATTTTTTTAGAAATGTAAATTTTAATAAATATTCGCTGATCAAAAAGCGCGATGGAAACATTTTCTAATGAATTTGTAACTATCTTGTTTTTCAGGGGCTTAGGTGATGGAATATGTGCTCTATTTTCAAAAAATATCCAAATAATTAAAGCCCTATTTCATATTTTTCAAGCCCCAGCGCGATTTGTAAACAATTCATATTTATTTATTACTAATTAGTTCAATATTTATGTATTCTTTAAAATTTTAATCTTACAGCTCTTCAGTTTAAATAGAAAATTTTGATTACAACAATAAAATTATTGATTACAATAATGAAAATTACTAATTACATTATTACATAAATAATTATATTTTAGTTTTCAATTTTTCATACCCTTCTTTATTTTCCGTCCATAGTAATGTCTTTCAATGTCATTCAATCTCAAAATCTTATGTACCTAACAAAATGAAAATGGCAAGAAGTATTATACTAGTTCCATTTTTTATATGATATTAATAAAGCTGTCAATCTGACGGTGCAGGTCTTAGATGTTCGGAGAAACTACGTATACAGAAAAGTAATTTGAATATGAATTAGAAATGTTTTTACTGAGGTTTTTTTTAAAGAAATGCCGGTTTATAATTGAATGACCCTCGTGTATTTCTGTTATTTTCAACGGCCCCACGGTAAAAATCTTGCACATTGCCCAGCAAAAGATCAAGCCGGCCCTGTCGGTAATTGTAACGTATCTTTAATTTTACATTTATTAAATTATTCAAAATTCAAACTTTTAATTTAATCAAAAGTAAATCAAAGGCGAAAAGTGGAAATATTAAAAAAAATATTTCACCATTTCTATTATAATTTTTGGTTAATATTTAAAAATTAATTTTATTACGTCCGTTAAAAAGAGCATTTTCTCATTAAAATGGGTTCATAAAGTATGTAGGTATATTTCAACATAATCAAAGCAGAAAGAAAGGTAGGTACATTTTTTTAAAGCAAACTGGTGAAAAAATCAAATGCTATAGCAATTTTTTATTCACGCTTATATTGTAAATGAAAAAAAAAATGTATGCAACTAGAGTAAAACTTACTGCTCGTGTGGTCAAACTTCCTATTTGTGAAATAAGACTATACTTTTAATATTCTAAAAAGGCATCAATTTTCTGGGTGCCTACGGGCGGCAAAATTCTTAATCCGCCCCTGTACACACTACAACAAATTATTAAATATATATTTCAATATAGCGCCCTCCGTAGAGGGGTATGAAAAAAATTCATGAACATTTTGTTACCTATCATATACTTGTAATCTTACAGATTCCCTATATAAGTCCGCGTGCCGCCTTAAAATTATTAGAAACAAATAGTACACACTACAACAAATTATTAAATATATATTTCAATATAGCGCCCTCCGTAGCGGGGTATGAAAAAAATTCATGAACATTTCGTTACCTATCATATACTTGTAATTTTACAGATTCTCTATATAAGTCCGCGTGCCGCCTTGAAATTATTATAAGCAAATAGTACACACTACAACAAATTATTAAAAATATATTTCAATATAGCGCTCCCCGTAGAGGGGTATGAAAAAAATTCATGAACATTTTGTTAACTATCATATACTTGTAATCTTACAGATTCCCTATATAAGTCCGCGTGCTGCCTTAAAATTATTAGAAACAAATAGTACACACTACAACAAATTATTAAATATATATTTCAATATAGCGCCCTCCGTAGCGGGGTATGAAAAAAATTCATGAACATTTCGTTACCTATCATATACTTGTAATTTTACAGATTCTCTATATAAGTCCGCGTGCCGCCTTGAAATTATTATAAGCAAATAGTACACACTACAACAAATTATTAAAAATATATTTCAATATAGCGCTCCCCGTAGAGGGGTATGAAAAAAATTCATGAACATTTTGTTAACTATCATATACTTGTAATCTTACAGATTCCCTATATAAGTCCGCGTGCCGCCTTGAAATTATTATAAACAAATAGTATACATTACAACAAATTATTAAATATATATTTCACTATAGCGTCCCCGTAGAGGGGTATGAAAAAAAATTAATGAACATTTTGTTACCTATCATATACTAGTAATCTTACAGATTCTATATATAAGTCCGCGTACCACCTTGAAATTATTATAAACAAATAGTACACACTACAACAAATTATTAAATATATATTTCAATATAGCGCCCCCCGTAGAGGGGTATGAAAAAAATTCATGAACATTTTGTTAACTATCATATGCTTGTAATCTTAGATCCGCGTGTCGCCTTCAAATTATTATAAACAAATAATATGCACTATAACAAATTATTTAATATATATTTCAACATAGCGCCTCTCGTAGAAGGGTGTTACAAAAATTCATGAACATTTTGTTGCCTATCATATACGTTTAATCTTAGATATTCCCTATATAAGTCCGCGTGCCGCCTTGAAATTACTATTAACAATTAGTATACATTACAACAAATTATTTAGTATATATTTCAATATAACGCCCCCCGTAAAAAGCAATGAGAAAAATTCTCTAACATAGTGAGACGCATCATAATGTGTATACTTCGATATTTGCTATATGAATCTGCGTGCCGCCTTGAAATTATTATAAACAATTAATTTGCAATATAACAAATTAAAATTGATATATATATTTTTATATAGCGCCTCCCGTACGATAGTATTTAAAAAAAAATATAAAGATTGTGTAGTTTGCCTTATATGTATAATCTCAGATGTTTCCTATAAGACCACCTAAAACCTTTAAATTATTATAAATAAATAGTATTTAATATAATAAATTATTTATTATATATTTGAAAATAGCGCCCTTCCCGCTATAAAAATATATGTAGAGGTTAGAATTTATTTTTGTGTTATAACTCGTATCATAGATGGCACTGTAGGAAAAAGTATGATTTACAATTTATCTTATGTATTTATTCAGCCACTATACTATATCTTTACACTGATATGTCATATTTTTAAATATGTATTTATTAAATATTATTATAAATAAATAATTACAATCGTATACAAATAAGGTTACTTTTTTCTTTAACCTTTGCAGATATATATATATATATATATATATATATATATATATATATATATATATATATATATATATATATATATATATATATATATAATAATTTGTAATGCAGTTCACCTAATTTACACCCCGTAACGCTTGCCTCTCGAAGAATTGTATAATACCTAATGTTTTTGATAAAGCTTTCATTCCGGTAAGATATACGTACGCTAGACAAGGAGCTGTTTGAGGCATGCTTCAAATGCAAAATGCAATGAGTACGTAAAAGATAAGAGATAGAGATCCTGACCGTGAGCGTACGTAAATACAATTAAATTTTGTAAGTAGGTTCACGACATCTACTGTACATTGCTGCAAGCCAGATTAAATGTTTGGGGTGTGTAATCTGTAATTCGCTATGTTAAATTTAACATCCTGTTTAAATTTTTCACTACTAATAATAGTAGACATTAGGTACGTTCAATAAGCCAAGCAAAACAAGCAACCGGAAGTAAAATTTGTTGAACGACTTTGCTAGCCTAGCATTTGCTTGATTTGCTCGCAAGCAATCCAAGCCACAATTTTCTCGCTTGTCTTGCTAAGTGTCAAATATATTGGCGGGAAATACAAATTTTACATACATAAAGTTAACTTGAACTGTTTCTATTTCTTTATATGGTGTGTGTCTATCAACCACATGTAAAAAAGGCTTTGAGAGTTTTGTGATGGATGTTTATAACATTATTAAATTTGAAATATTTTGTTATAGTCAATATAGCTTCTTCCAAATTAATCCCACTATCTGAAAATAAATATATAAATTCATTTTCCATATGTTCGCAGACCAAGAAAAGAAATACAACAGGTACACAATTATACGTTATATTTGACATCTATATACGGTTCTCGATGACACTTGTGGATGACAGTTCGTCATATAGCTAGCAAATCGTTCAGCGCACTAAGCAACAAGTCTCGTTTGCTTACCTAGCATTTGCTAGATTTGCTTACTTCATTGAACGCACCTATTGAATAGAAAATTTAAATGACAGATAATACATTTGTTTCTACTGGATACATCGAACATAAACATAATCTGTCTAGCATTTTTCTTGTAATGTAATGAATCGCAGGCCCTGTATAATAGTCGCGCCATATTGTGTTGTGTTTATCCAAGTCAACAATCTGTTAAATATATTCTCTTTTCTAAGATGTTGTGTGATCTGGTAATTTATTTTTGTATATAAAAGGGGGAAAACATGCAGCTTCACATCCCTTGAAAAAATGTAATTTTTAATTATAAGGCATTTGACCTTGAGTGAAAAAAAACTTTCGCCTGCGGCGCCTTTTTTTCTGAATCCCTTCCCTCACCATAATTTTGGACCTCTCCGAGAAGAAAATCGTAAATACGCCACTGACTGATACAATACGAATTCTGAAGCTCGTCTCTACTTGTTCCAAAATTCGAATCGAGATAGCAGTCAGGACAACATTACCCTATACTCACAACTCTTCAAACGCAACAGTAAATAATAAATCGAAAACCCAAATGCACCATACACTTAGGTCTCCATTATCCTGCTGTGGCGCTGCATGTCTTGGATGTTTACAAAGCATGGAAAAGATAGAAAAGATAACATTTTATGTTATTTTTCCAAAACTATGTAAAAATATAACACGTAATATATATATATATATATATATATATATATATATATATATATATATATATATATATATATAAAACTATTTAATAAAATAAATTAATTCATATTATTAGCAAGAAAACATTAAATAATATTATTTCCAGCAATTTAACGTAAAAAATCTGATGTAACCAGCACATAGTATTTCTTGATAGTATTTTTATATTGTTTGACATGAAATATGAAAAAAAGGCACTATCACTTTTGATATTTTATTGACACACGTTTTTTTAAATCGCCATTACAAATTGACCATTCAGTGTAACCGCTTTGTACTGTCTGTACAATGGGATATGTGACCATATCCGAATTTCAATATATATGTCATAAAATATAAAAACAAACCACTATAGCTTTTTATTACAATAATAAAAACGAAACATTAATTTGTAATAATCTTGTTAACAATTTAATGTTTTGGAGTGTTAGAATCGTGAACAAAGACAGATAGACTGCGGGAAGGAAAGAGACAGTCATAAATCAGCCTATCAGCGCCGCATGATCACATCTGGCTATAACTATCTCTTTCCCTCCCAGTCTAACCGTGTTTTTTCAAGCTTCTGCCATTGATACGTCACAAATCCCTTCCCCAAATTTTTAATAATTATTTTCTCGTAACATACGAATAATTAATCAATGTAAAAAAATACGGGTATATTTTTTGTTCAGTATCATATTAAGTAAAAATAAAAATTTAGTCACATACCCCATTTATATCTTGTCATCGATGATATAAAAACCCAAACAATTACAACTTTTTAAACATAGATAACACTATATGTTACATCTCCCTTTTTTAATATAATATACAATTGAATAACAACCAATATTAAATCTTTGTGGTGGTTTAACAATTAGACCACTACGTGTGGTGTAAAACCTATCATTAATTTGAACATCATTCTTACTTGTGCTACTGTTCGAGTTTGAGAATCTGCATTATTATTTATTAGTCTATCTTGTGCAAAATTATTTAGTTGTTCATCTTGTGGCTCAAATGTGGAATCTTATACATAATCATTCACCGATTTTCTTAAATGAATTGTGTTACGTCACGTCTCAATATATTTCCTTTATTATCTTCAACAACGACCAAATATAACTTGACAAAACATTCCCTATTCCTCCTTACTGAATGTTTTAATTTCGGTTGGCCAGACAGAGAAACTAGAGATAGAGATATGTATTGTCTAGTTCGAGTATTTCTCACTAGAGGCCACGTAGAGTGTCAGTGTATAGTCCAGAGATATAGAGGTGTGGAGAAAGATCATGTAACCTGCACGAAAATACAAGAATAGAAGGACGCCATTTTGCAGATATAGAGGCGGCAATTTTAAATATAGAATTAACAAAATAATTATGAAATTAATTTATTTGCATTTTAACATACTTTTGCAGGAATAAACAAGCGGTAATTTTAAATTTAGAGTTTCAGAACAATATAATTATGAAATAATGTTGAAAAATTTATAAATATTTTAACATACATACATACATATTAAATAATACGTAGCAACTACTGCTGGTGAAATAATATTAATTTATTTAATTCTCTCCTTACCAACTTCCCTTATATATCTTTTTGAAAGATTAAAAAACCTAATTCTAGTATAACAATAAATAATATCTTTTACTAAAATAAAACCAAGGATTTGCTCTATCAGTGTATCTTTCAAAAAATAAAGAAATTAACAATCTATTAAAAAAATTGTTTACAACTAAATTTGGTTTACTACTTAAATGTAAAACTAATTTTCTTCTGGCTTCAATCTTCTATTATTAGAACAGCCTGGCATTGAACACGACGCCATATTAAAAAATTTAACGTTTCAAACAACACAAGCAAATAAAATAGTAATAAAAAGATAATGCCGACCGCATGTTTACAAAGCAAGTTGACAGTTGTATCTGCAAAATGGCTACCTCCAGTTTGTACATCGAAAATTGGATGCGCAGTCGTTGAAGCGCTTTCTCCCCACTTCTATATCTCTGGTATAGTCTAGTGTTTAGTTTGAACGTTGCTCACTAGAGGTCACGTAGAATCATGTGTATTTTGTCTTTGTTTTGTAGTTGTAGTGTTTGTGAGTGACACGTTGATTTTTCTTTAATATTAAACCTTATAAATTATTTAATGTTTACCACAAATTTTTTACTAAGAACACTTGCGCCTCTAGTGAGCAATGTTCAAACTAGTCACTAATATTCTACGTGGCCTCAGTGGTGACCTCTAGTGAGTAATAATCTGACTAGACAAGACATATCTCTATCTCTAGTTTCTCTGTCTGGCCAGCCGAAATCAAAGCAAACCAAATGAAGTTTTGTCTAGTTATATTTGATCGTTGATCTTGAACTTTATATGATCTTGGTGTACTATACTGATTTACTATTTTTGCAGGTTCCCATACTTTATTTTTGTGTATTACAATATTTTCTCCCGGTTTAAATGTATCCCTTTCTTTAACATGTAAGTCATAATAAAATTTATTTTTACTTTGACATTGTTCAACTAGTTTTTTGACATTAGTGACAATTTCTGGTTTTAATAATTTTAATGTTATTGGCATTTTAGTTTTGGCTCTCCGTGACATTAATAATTGAGAGGGAGATACATTTGGTCCGGTTATTGGAGTATTTCTATATTCTAACAATGCATAATATATGTCTTTGTTTTCTCTATTACATTTCTTAAGAATATTTTTAGCAATTTGTACTGCTCGTTCCGCTTGTCCATTGGACTGGGGATATCTTGGGGAACTAGTAATAAATTCAAAATTCCATGCTTTAGCAAATAGTTTACATTCATAAGAATTGAATGGCATATTGTCAGCTACTATTTGTTACCATGAGTTGAAAAGATTTGTTTTAATTTACACATTATTTCATGTGATGTTTTACTTTTTAGTGGAATTATTTCTAACCATTTAGTTAAATAATCTTGAATAATTAAATAATTCAATCCTTTAAACTCACATATATCAGCTACTAATTTATTAAATGGTAAATCAGGAATATTGTGAGGTATCATAGGTTCTTTAGTATTGGACGACCTATAATGCTCACATATTTTACATTTTTTAATTAAATTTTCAATATCGAAATTGATCCTAGGCCAGTAAACTAATTGTCTGGCTCTAGCCTTAGTTTTTTTTATACCTAAATGTGATTTATGCAACAATTTTAGTACATAGTTTCGTAGTGCACTTGGAACTACAACTTTAAAATTTAAAAAGACTATACCATCTTCTACAGTTAATTCATTTTTATGCTTATGAAATCATTATTTAACAATTTTACATTTTTGGGCCAGCCTATTTTACAATAATTACTAACTTGGATGAGGATGGGGTCAGATGAAATGGCTTCAACAAATTGTTGTTTTTTATCACTTGAAATATTTAAATTTGTACTTAATGAATGTACTATATCTGTGATCCATTTACTTTCTTTAATATTCTCGTTTTTCAAATAAGCTCTAGATAATATATCAGCCAAATACAAATATTTTCTCGGTGTATAATTTACATTTAAATAATTTAATTTTCATTTTTTGCAATCTACTTGAAGCAATATTATTGACTTTTTTACGCATAATTCCAAGCAATGGTTTATGATCAGTAACTCAGTTACAACTGTTACATTACGACCATAAATAAAATTATGAAACTTACGTGTTACGAATACTATACCTAGCAGCTCTTTTTCTATCATAGCATAATTTTGTTCAGTTTCTGTTATACTTCGAGACGCATAATATATTGGTTTCCCCTCCTGCATCAGACAGCATCCTAGTCCATGTTGTGAGGCATACGTTTGAATTGTTATTTCCTTTCTGGGATCAAAAGTACCTAAAACTGGCGCATTTATAAATGCTTGCTTAATTTTATTTAAAACCTCTGTGTGTTGAGGCAACCACGTAAAACTAACATTATTTTTAATAACAGTCTTAAACTTATACTGATTTCAGAGAGTTTTGGTAAATATTGGCGTAAATAATTAATCATTCTCAAAATTCTCTGTAATTCCTTTTTACTATTTGGGTTTTCCATGTCTAAAATAGCCTTAACTCTTTCATTATCTGGTTTCATGCCTTTAGGAGTGAATATATGGCCTAAATATTTTACTTCTTGAACACAATACTGCAATTTCTGTTTAGGCGTGAATATATAGCCTAAATATTTTACTTCTTGAACACAATACTGCAATTTCTGTTTGTTAAATTTAATTTTTAATTTTCTAGCTGTCTCATCTACTTTTGAAAGAATTTCATCATGCTCTTTTTTATCTTTTCCTGCAATAAGTATATCATCAAAATATATTAAAACCCCTTTTATATCACCAAAATTTTTTGTATTAATTTTGTGAAAATACTCTGGAGCCATGGATAACCCAAAAGAAAGTCTGTTAAATTTGTAACAACCAAAAGGACTACTAAAAGTACATAAATTACTAGATTTTACATCTACTTCTATATGCCAAAAGCCATCTTTTAAATCTAATACAGAATAAAATTGTTTATCATTTAGTTGTAGGTATTAGTACAAGTTCTTTTTGATACATTTATTTAAGTCTTGTGGATCTAAACAAAGCCTCAATGATTTATCTGTTTTTTCAATTTTCAATAATTACTAAGTTATTAACCCATTCAATAGGATAATCAACTTTACTAATAATTTTCCTAGATTCTAATTTAGTTTACATTTTAATCTTATATATATATATATATATATATATATATATATATATATATATATATTTTGATATTTATTTTAATTAAGATTTATATTGTTCTCTCTATGCAAACATTAAATATTTTTAATTAATGTAAAATTTATTATTTGTACCTATTGTGAAATTTGTATTTAAATTTAGAAAACATATAAGTATACGTATTATAAATTAAAAGAATTTCAGATAAAAAAATTTGTTGTTTTAACAATTTCAAGATTTATTTTGTCAAATTACCTATTTAATTCTCAAATTATTAAGCTGTCAGTTATGTTTATAAAATTTATAATAGTATGTATTCAAAATTTAAATATTTTAAATAACTATTTAGACGGCGCTTGTATCGGTGATCCAGCGTTTAGCCTTTTGTAATAATTTGAATTTATAGGTAACACTATGTTCATGCATTTTTTTTATACCCTTCGTAAACGTATGTGATAGGTAACAAATTGTTCATAAATTTTTCGCATACCCCTCTACGGGGGGCGCTATATTAAAATATATATTTAATAATTTGTTGTAGTGTATACTATTTGTTTATAATAATTTTAAGGCGGCACGCGGTCTTATATAGGGAATCTGTAAGATTACAAGTATATGATAGTTAACAAAATGTTCATGAATTTTTTTCATACCCCTCTATGGGGGAGTATTGAAGAATTTATTGTTGTTGACAATAATGCCAAAGCCATTATTAGGATTAATTACATCCACAATTAAATTTAATTAAAAGAGTAGAAACGATTGATGTACAAAAAGAAAAAGATAAATTTCTAAATTTAAATAAAGATTTATTTGAAGGTCTAGGTAAACTGAAAGACAAATGTAGTATAAAACTTGTGAATAATTATAACCCAGTTATAAGACCTCCTAGGAGAGTGCCTCTAGCCTTTAGAGAGAAGATTAAAATGTAAACTAAATTAGAATCTAGGAAAATTATTAGTAAAGTTGATTATCCTATTGAATGGGTTAATAACTTAGTAATTATTGAAAATTGAAAAAACAGATAAATCATTGAGGCTTTGTTTAGATCCACAAGACTTAAATAAATGTATCAAAAAGAACTTGTACTAATACCTACAACTAAATGATAAACAATTTTATTCTGTATTAGATTTAAAAGATGGCTTTTGGCATATAGAAGTAGATGTAAAATCTAGTAATTTATGTACTTTTAGTAGTCCTTTTGGTTGTTACAAATTTAACAGACTTTCTTTTGGGTTATCCATGGCTCCAGAGTATTTTCACAAAATTAATACAAAAAATTTTGGTGATATAAAAGGGGTTTTAATATATTTTGATGATATACTTATTGCAGGAAAAGATAAAAAAGAGCATGATGAAATTCTTTCAAAAGTAGATGAGACAGCTAGAAAATTAAAAATTAAATTTAACAAACAGAAATTGCAGTATTGTGTTCAAGAAGTAAAATATTTAGGCTATATATTCACGCCTAAACAGAAATTGCAGTATTGTGTTCAAGAAGTAAAATATTTAGGCCATATATTCACTCCTAAAGGCATGAAACCAGATAATGAAAGAGTTAAGGCTATTTTAGACATGGAAAACCCAAATAGTAAAAAGGAATTACAGAGAATTTTGAGAATGATTAATTATTTACGCCAATATTTACCAAAACTCTCTGAAATCAGTATAAGTTTAAGACTGTTATTAAAAATAATGTTAGTTTTACGTGGTTGCCTCAACACACAGAGGTTTTAAATAAAATTAAGCAAGCATTTATAAATGCGCCAGTTTTAGGTACTTTTGATCCCAGAAAGGAAATAACAATTCAAACGTATGCCTCACAACATGGACTAGGATGCTGTCTGATGCAGGAGGGGAAACCAATATATTATGCGTCTCGAAGTACAGGGTGGGGCAGAAAAACCTATCCGATTTCAAATCCCTTTTTCCCAGAAGAGGGAGCAGGTAGAGTAGTGGGGTAAAAACCGTTAGAAAGCCGGTTTTATGCCATTTGTCAGTAGTCAACATGCCTTGGTTTGGTGAACATCGTGCTTTTGTTATTGAGCGGTTTATCGAATGCGGCGGTTCGATAATTGCTACACAACGTGCTTTTCGAATTCATTTCGGACTCGGGCGTCATGATCCTGTTCCACATCACGCTACGATTAAAGTGTGGGTGTCAAATTTTAGACAGACGAGTTCAGCATTGAAAAAGAAGTCGCCTGGACGTCCCAGGACAGCAACAGGACCTGAAAACGTGGCCAATGTGAGAGCCGCGATTGAACGTTCCCCGCGTCGTTCGGCGCGAAAACATTCGCTCGCTTTGGCGATTTCCAACCGCAGTATTCGGCGCATTTTGCACCGGGACCTCAAAATGCATCCCTACAAAATGGTTGTTGCACAGGAATTAAGTGAAAGGGATTTTGAAACCCGGTCGCCTCATTTCCCTGAGAGGTGATCTTGACTCGCCGCCGCGCTCACCGGATCTCACTCCATGTGACTTCTTCCTTTGGGGTTACCTCAAATCGAAGGTTTACCAGCATCGACCAAGGACCCTTCTCGCTTTACGAAGGAAAATTGCTCGGGCAATTGAAGAAATTCCTGTGGAAATGACGGTGAAAGTCATGGAAAGCTACCGCGAGCGCCTAAATCAGTGTATCCGCTCCCAAGGACGACATTTGAGTGATGTGCTTTTCAAAACTTAAATTTAAAAATGGCATAAAATTTGCGATATGTTAATAAAAATTTTTTTTGACAAGTTGAGTGGTTTTAATTTTATAACGTTTTGAAATCGGATAGGTTTTTCTGCCCCACCCTGTATAACAGAAACTGAACAAAATTATGCTATGATAGAAAAAGAGCTGCTAGGTATAGTATTCGTAACACGTAAGTTTCATAATTTTATTTATGGTCGTAATGTAACAGTTGTAACTGAGTTACTGATCATAAACCATTGCTTGGAATTATGCGTAAAAAAGTCAATAATATTGCTTCAAGTAGATTGCAAAAAATGAAAATTAAATTATTTAAATGTAAATTATACACCGAGAAAATATTTGTATTTGGCTGATATATTATCTAGAGCTTATTTGAAAAACGAGAATATTAAAGAAAGTAAATGGATCACAGATATAGTACATTCATTAAGTACAAATTTAAATATTTCAAGTGATAAAAAACAACAATTTGTTGAAGCCATTTCATCTGACCCCATCCTCATCCAAGTTAGTAATTATTGTAAAATAGGCTGGCCCAAAAATGTAAAATTGTTAAATAATGATTTCATAAGCATAAAAATGAATTAACTGTAGAAGATGGTATAGTCTTTTTAAATTTTAAAGTTGTAGTTCCAAGTGCACTACGAAACTATGTACTAAAATTGTTGCATAAATCACATTTAGGTATAAAAAAAACTAAGGCTAGAGCCAGACAATTAGTTTACTGGCCTAGGATCAATTTCGATATTGAAAATTTAATTAAAAAATGTAAAATATGTGAGCATTATAGGTCGTCCAATACTAAAGAACCTATGATACCTCACAATATTCCTGATTTACCATTTAATAAATTAGTAGCTGATATATGTGAGTTTAAAGGATTGAATTATTTAATTATTCAAGATTATTTAACTAAATGGTTAGAAATAATTCCACTAAAAAGTAAAACATCACATGAAATAATGTGTAAATTAAAACAAATCTTTTCAACTCATGGTAACAAATAGTAGCTGACAATATGCCATTCAATTCTTATGAATGTAAACTATTTGCTAAAGCATGGAATTTTGAATTTATTACTAGTTCCCCAAGATATCCCCAGTCCAATGGACAAGCGGAACGAGCAGTACAAATTGCTAAAAATATTCTTAAGAAATGTAATAGAGAAAACAAAGACATATATTATGCATTGTTAGAATATAGAAATACTCCAATAACCGGACCAAATGTATCTCCCTCTCAATTATTAATGTCACGGAGAGCCAAAACTAAAATGCCAATAACATTAAAATTATTAAAACCAGAAATTGTCACTAATGTCAAAAAACTAGTTGAACAATGTCAAAGTAAAAATAAATTTTATTATGACTTACATGTTAAAGAAAGGGATACATTTAAACCGGGAGAAAATATTGTAATACACAAAAATAAAGTATGGGAACCTGCAAAAATAGTAAATCAGTATAGTACACCAAGATCATATAAAGTTCAAGATCAACGATCAAATATAACTAGACAAAACTTCATTTGGTTTGCTTTGATTTCGGCTGGCCAGACAGAGAAACTAGAGATAGAGATATGTCTTGTCTAGTCAGATTATTACTCACTAGAGGTCACCACTGAGGCCACGTAGAATATTAGTGACTAGTTTGAACATTGCTCACTAGAGGCGCAAGTGTTCTTAGTAAAAAATTTGTGGTAAACATTAAATAATTTATAAGGTTTAATATTAAAGAAAAATCAACGTGTCACTCACAAACACTACAACTACAAAACAAAGACAAAATACACATGATTCTACGTGACCTCTAGTGAGCAACGTTCAAACTAAACACTAGACTATACCAGAGATATAGAAGTGGGGAGAAAGCGCTTCAACGACTGCGCATCCAATTTTCGATGTACAAACTGGAGGTAGCCATTTTGCAGATACAACTGTCAACTTGCTTTGTAAACATGCGGTCGGCATTATCTTTTTATTACTATTTTATTTGCTTGTGTTGTTTGAAACGTTAAATTTTTTAATATGGCGTCGTGTTCAATGCCAGGCTGTTCTAATAATAGAAGATTGAAGCCAGAAGAAAATTAGTTTTACATTTAAGTAGTAAACCAAATTTAGTTGTAAACAATTTTTTTAATAGATTGTTAATTTCTTTATTTTTTGAAAGATACACTGATAGAGCAAATCCTTGGTTTTATTTTAGTAAAAGATATTATTTATTGTTATACTAGAATTAGGTTTTTTAATCTTTCAAAAAGATATATAAGGGAAGTTGGTAAGGAGAGAATTAAATAAATTAATATTATTTCACCAGCAGTAGTTGCTACGTATTATTTAATATGTATGTATGTATGTTAAAATATTTATAAATTTTTCAACATTATTTCATAATTATATTGTTCTGAAACTCTAAATTTAAAATTACCGCTTGTTTATTCCTGCAAAAGTATGTTAAAATGCAAATAAATTAATTTCATAATTATTTTGTTAATTCTATATTTAAAATTGCCGCCTCTATATCTGCAAAATGGCGTCCTTCTATTCTTGTATTTTCGTGCAGGTTACATGATCTTTCTCCACACCTCTATATCTCTGGACTATACACTGACACTCTACGTGGCCTCTAGTGAGAAATACTCGAACTAGACAATACATATCTCTATCTCTAGTTTCTCTGTCTGGCCAACCGAAATTAAAACATTCAGTAAGGAGGAATAGGGAATGTTTTGTCAAGTTATATTTGGTCGTTGTTGAAGATAATAAAGGAAATATATTGAGACGTGACGTAACACAATTCATTTAAGAAAATCGGTGAATGATTATGTATAAGATTCCACATTTGAGCCACAAGATGAACAACTAAATAATTTTGCACAAGATAGACTAATAAATAATAATGCAGATTCTCAAACTCGAACAGTAGCACAAGTAAGAATGATGTTCAAATTAATGATAGGTTTTACACCACACGTAGTGGTCTAATTGTTAAACCACCACAAAGATTTAATATTGGTTGTTATTCAATTGTATATTATATTAAAAAAAGGGAGATGTAACATATAGTGTTATCTATGTTTAAAAAGTTGTAATTGTTTGGGTTTTTATATCATCGATGACAAGATATAAATGGGGTATGTGACTAAATTTTTATTTTTACTTAATATGATACTGAACAAAAAATATACCCGTATTTTTTTACATTGATTAATTATTCGTACGTTACGAGAAAATAATTATTAAAAATTTGGGGAAGGGATTTGTGACGTATCAATGGCAGAAGCTTGAAAAAACACGGTTAGACTGGGAGGGAAAGAGATAGTTATAGCCAGATGTGATCATGCGGCGCTGATAGGCTGATTTATGACTGTCTCTTTCCTTCCCGCAGTCTATCTGTCTTTGTTCACGATTCTAACACTCCAAAACATTAAATTGTTAACAAGATTATTACAAATTAATGTTTCGTTTTTATTATTGTAATAAAAAGCTATAGTGGTTTGTTTTTATATTTTATGACATATATATTGAAATTCGGATATGGTCACATATCCCATTGTACAGACAGTACAAAGCGGTTACACTGAATGGTCAATTTGTAATGGCGATTTAAAAAAACGTGTGTCAATAAAATATCAAAAGTGATAGTGCCTTTTTTTCATATTTCAGGTCAAACAATATAAAAATACTATCAAGAAATACTATGTGCTGGTTACATCAGATTTTTTACGTTAAATTGCTGGAAATAATATTATTTAATGTTTTCTTGCTAATAATATGAATTAATTTATTTTATTAAATAGTTTTATATATATATATATATATATATATATATATATATATATATATATATATATATATATATATATATATATTACGTGTTATATTTTTACATAGTTTTGGAAAAATAACATAAAATGTTATCTTTTCTATCTTTTCCATGCTTTGTAAACATCCAAGACATGCAGCGCCACAGCAGGATAATGGAGACCTAAGTGTATGGTGCATTTGGGTTTTCGATTTATTATTTACTGTTGCGTTTGAAGAGTTGTGAGTATAGGGTAATGTTGTCCTGACTGCTATCTCGATTCGAATTTTGGAACAAGTAGAGACGAGCTTCAGAATTCGTATTGTATCAGTCAGTGGCGTATTTACGATTTTCTTCTCGGAGAGGTCCAAAATTATGGTGAGGGAAGGGATTCAGAAAAAAAGGCGCCGCAGGCGAAAGTTTTTTTTCACTCAAGGTCAAATGCCTTATAATTAAAAATTACATTTTTTCAAGGGATGTGAAGCTGCATGTTTTCCCCCTTTTATATACAAAAATAAATTACCAGATCACACAACATCTTAGAAAAGAGAATATATTTAACAGATTGTTGACTTGGATAAACACAACACAATATGGCGCGACTATTATACAGGGCCTGCGATTCATTACATTACAAGAAAAATGCTAGACAGATTATGTTTATGTTCGATGTATCCAGTAGAAACAAATGTATTATCTGTCATTTAAATTTTCTATTCAATAGGTGCGTTCAATGAAGTAAGCAAATCTAGCAAATGCTAGGTAAGCAAACGAGACTTGTTGTTTAGTGCGCTGAACGATTTGCTAGCTATATGACGAACTGTCATCCACAAGTGTCATCGAGAACCGTATATAGATGTCAAATATAACGTATAATTGTGTACCTGTTGTATTTCTTTTCTTGGTCTGCGAACATATGGAAAATGAATTTATATATTTATTTTCAGATAGTGGGATTAATTTGGAAGAAGCTATATTGACTATAACAAAATATTTCAAATTTAATAATGTTATAAACATCCATCACAAAACTCTCAAAGCCTTTTTTACATGTGGTTGATAGACACACACCATATAAAGAAATAGAAACAGTTCAAGTTAACTTTATGTATGTAAAATTTGTATTTCCCGCCAATATATTTGACACTTAGCAAGACAAGCGAGAAAATTGTGGCTTGGATTGCTTGCGAGCAAATCAAGCAAATGCTAGGCTAGCAAAGTCGTTCAACAAATTTTACTTCCGGTTGCTTGTTTTGCTTGGCTTATTGAACGTACCTAATGTCTACTATTATTAGTAGTGAAAAATTTAAACAGGATGTTAAATTTAACATAGCGAATTAAAGATTACACACCCCAAACATTTAATCTGGCTTGCAGCAATGTACAGTAGATGTCGTGAACCTACTTACAAAATTTAATTGTATTTACGTACGCTCACGGTCAGGATCTCTATCTCTTATCTTTTACGTACTCATTGCATTTTGCATTTGAAGCATGCCTCAAACAGCTCCTTGTCTAGCGTACGTATATCTTACCGGAATGAAAGCTTTATCAAAAACATTAGGTATTATACAATTCTTCGAGAGGCAAGCGTTACGGGGTGTAAATTAGGTGAACTGCATTACAAATTAGTTATGGTGGTGGCTTAAATTGTTCTTTTGATATTTATAACGGAATAAGTTCAAATTTAATTTACATAAAATTATTAATTTGTTAAAATAATATTAATAGTTATTTCTTGTCTGGTGAGGCTCTGCCTCACCTGCCACCTGCCTACCCAGACAAGCATCCACTGGAGTTTTGGAAATAAAAAATATATATTTCTGGGGGGGCGGTCCGGACCCCCTGGACCCCCCCCCCGTAAATACGCCACTGGTATCAGTGCATAGAGAACGGTGACCACCACCTACCCCACCACGCCCACCACCATCAAGATGTTTTGTTTAAAACTTGAAATGAAATCATGATACTTGTATAAAGCTTGACTTACATATTCGCACATAGAACAAATCAGGAACAAATTTAGTTAAATTTACATAATATGTATTTGAAGCAACGTGTAAAAATCCTCAATACAATAAATATAAATAATTGATCTATACTAGGAATAAGAAGTAAATTTTAAAGAAAAGTTTTGGTTTATTTTTTGCAATTATAGGTAAATATTGTGTAAAACATGCTTTAAACGACAGTGCCATCTATCATCTAGGATGATACAAATTGTAATATTAACATACTATAACCTTTACAGATATTATATAGAAATATTAAATAATACGTTGGATATTTGATAGATTTCAAATTGCAATGTATGTTACAAGTGTTATGCAAATGTATCTTAATTTATAATTATTTATCATGTGTTAATATTGCGTTATTATACTTGCAGTAGTCCACAGATGTTTCTACATTTCCGAACATCATTTCTTCCATCATCTTCAACATTAACAGCTTCGCTTCTTTTTAGGAAGACAAGTTTTTTATGTACGTGTTCTTTACATAGAAAGTATAAACCACGTGTATGGTAAGGATATTTAGTAATTTAGTTCGAAAATCGGATAAAGTGTTGTAATAATATTCAAAAAGTTCACTGAGATATTCAGTTTTCACTGGTGTTGCAATGATAATCAATGATATCGTACATTCGTATCAAAAGTTATTTATCCATTACTCAAAACTGCAGTATTATCCTAGTAATATGATTTGGCTGAGAACAATGTTTATTATGTTAATTATTTTTCCAATGTCAAATGTGACTGTGTAGTAAATGTATGTTTACATTTAGATAAATGTGTGAGAATTTGCGATACAAGTGAGATGAAACAAAATTTGTATGAGGCTAAAAGTCATAATGCTTGTTGAAAAATTAGCAAAAAGGTGGTTGTGTTGAAACTAATAAACAATTTTATACAGTGTTTCCCATTTAGAGCTGCCACCATTGGGATCTCAATAAGGATAAGAGATATGTCGGTTAGATGGAACTTTTTGAGCACCTGTAAGGGGCCATCGTAGATGTGCTTTTGTTTTTCCAAAAATTATCATAGAGCACTAGATAATAACGAAAAACTAAATTTGGTAGATTTTTCATTTCGAAATTACTTCTAAACTATCACAAATCGAGAAAAATATTTCAAATATAAAGTTAAATATTTTCATTCTCTATCTATTGGCGTACGAAAATATTTTTTTTATCGCAACTAACTTCACTGCATTTCATACCCGTGCAACGCGAGATATAGATACATTTTAACAGAAAAAATAAATGTATTTTATTTGAAAATTTTGTTTCTTTTTAAATAATGCTTTTCTCAAAAGTTTTATCTTCTTCGCCCACGTTTTTGCATAAAACAAAAATATAGGCTTGTAAACCATAAATTAATAATTTGATTTAAATGTCGACGTCACTGGATAAACATTAGTACAGTTGGCAGTGTAGTAGATAATTACATGTCTGTATCTCTATAACATACGTCACTGCTATTTTTTAATCTTTCTCTTATAAAATGTTGCTAAGCTACTGCTATAAAGTGCTGTGTATTCTTTCTTCGAACAAATGACCTTGAATAGTCATCTTTCGTGAAGAATAGTATACATGTACGCTGATATGTTATATTTTTAACATACGTAGGAATGTTACGCACATCATAATTGCCGCAGATGTAAGTTTGAAATCCGAGCTCGTAGAGCGAGGATTTTAAAACATCTAAGGCTTGTTTTGATTAATAACATCCGTGGTTTGTTCAATAGTTTATCGGTTTCAGAAAATGAAGACATTATTGACAAATATCATTTTTTTAATTTTCTCATTAATGCTACTTTCAGATTGCTTTGGTTAACAGAACATTTATTTTGACATGTCAATATCAGAAATATTCAAATTATGTGCTTTGATCGTCATGTTTATTACTTTAGAATAAAGTAGACCGTATATAAAACGATAGTCTAACATTATCTGTATGTATTAATGAAAAGCATTATATTTTCATTTTGTAGACCGTTGTTGACAAGTCAGTATGATAATAATATTACCATGCAGATACAGTTATTACCGGCAATAGCTATTTACCGGTTTCAGGATATTATTCCACTGTTTACATGTACAAAAGTAGGCTGGTAACTAAGTAATAACTGTATCTGCATGGTAATATTATTATCATACTGACTTGTCAACATCGGTCTACAAAATGAAAATATAATGCTCTTCATTAATACATACAGATAACGTTAGCCTATCGTTTTAAATACGGTCTACTTTATTCTAAAGTAATAAACATGAGGAATAAAACACATAATTTGAATATTTGTCATATTGACATATGTCAAAATCATTATTCTGTTAACCATAGCAATCTGAAAGTAGCATTAATAAGAAAATTTCAAAAAATGATATTTATCAATAATTTCTTAATTTTCTGAAACCGATAAACTATTGAACAAACCACGGATGTTATTAATCATAACAAGCCTTAGATGTCTTAAAATCCGAGCTCGGATTTCAAACTTACATCTGCGGCAGTTATGATGTGCATAATATTCCTAGGTATGTTAATAGCTATTAACTGGAACCCATATTTGATTTTTACTTTAAAAAATACTTTTTTTCTCTCTTTCGATCTTTATAAAAGGTATTTTATTATAAATTTGTTTACCCTTTAAATCTTAGATTTTTCTATATTTTTCTTGAAATTTCTTATTTTATTTGTCAATATTCTCATTAGTTTTTCAAAATATTTTACTTCATTTATTAAATTAAATAAATATATTTTCAAAATAGTATTTATTTTACTTAAGTAACTTATTCCATATCTACCTTGCTTCATAAATAATTTTAATTCTATATTTTTAAGTAAATATACGTAGGGATATCAGGTATAATCTAAGATAATTATTTAAAACAATAACACTTATACCAATCGAAAGAGAGAAAAAAAATAATGGATTCCATTTAAAAAATATATATACATCTGAGATGGCCTCTATAGATACACAAAAAGTTCCATTTAACCGACATTGTATCTCTAGTATAGTTTTTGAAATCCCAATGGTGGCATCTCTAAATGGGACACAATGTATACAAGTTATGAGAGTATACATTATTTGTACGAGTATTTTTTACCTCCCGCTACCCTTGGTAAGGGCGGTATAGAGATCGTGCTAAAGATCGCAAATCGAGATTTTGGTAAATGACTACGTTTTAAGGTCCCTAGAAACCAATTTTTACGATGATGTGTGTGTGCGAGTGCGCGAGCGTGTTTGTGCGTGCGTGCTTCAGTAAATTTTGAAACCTTGTATTTCTTATTCTAATATGAAAAGAACCCATTTGATTTTAGTGTAAAGGAATAATTAAATTTTCTACAGGTTTGCATTAATAGTTTTCCTATATATTTTATGGATAAATTTATAAAATAATATATAATTTGAATTTTGGAACCTACGCTTAAAATACAAAACTCCTTGGTTTACGCCTGGTCTACACAGTTCAGATCTCAAATGTATGTAACTGTCAGACAACTGTCACTGTCAAAATTCTTATTACAAATTAATAGTGAAACGTTTTAAAAAGAAAATAGTAAATTGGTCAATAGTTATTTGGAAAAGAACTAAATATAGTTTCCAGCTTGAGTAAATATGTAAGTACCTATGTATTTAAATTAATAAAAAATAATCGGCGAAAGGTATTGTGTTGGCTACATCGATTTTTCTTATTATAATTTGTATTAATTTTTACCTCTCGCCATACCGAAGGTAAAAGAGTTAATGTTTTTGATCAAAAAATTCGAGATGAGATTTCAGTGAAAAGCACGAATTAGGGTCCCCACAACATGTTTTTACTATATTTACAAAGAAATATATATTTTTTAAACTATACGAGAATATAGTGTATAGTTATAGTTGTACAGAAAAAAAGTTTCTTAATTTTTACTATTAAAATAACGTTAGTATGCTTTTATAAAGCAATGCCTACATTAGGTCTTTTTTAGAGAAAAAACGTAATAACTTAGCAACGCCGCGGAAAACTGGAACAAATTTCATATGTCCGTATAGGTGAATAAAATACAATTCAACATATATGAAAATATGTAGAATGTTCCATTTGAAAAAAGACAAACAATTCTCGCCGAGCCGTAATGCAACACCCAGTATATGTGAAAATAATTTTACGTTATGCTCCTTGAGTATAAATAAATTTATGCTGTATTTCTAACGATAAGGGAGATATCGAAGACGGTCATTTCAAAGACTCACCTGTGTATATTTTAAACATGAAACTGGCGACAGGTCATGTGCTGGTCACTTTAGATTTTTAAAATTAAATATTCAAATTGTGTTCATCACAATAAGAATTGTAATGATGAGTATTTATACATATCTACTTATCCACACATGTATGTGTTAATTTAATCACAAAAAAGAAAACTGGGAAAAGTGATGTCACCATGACTAGAGTGTGCTACACAAAGACAGACAATATACAATAGCGAGAAACTCAGGCCATGCTGACCTCACCATATCCCTTCTCCAAAATATTTAATAGCAATATTGTTTCGAAATAATGCTTAATTTTTATTATTATAATGAGAACTACGAGTATAGTAGTTAAATTTTACATTTTATGATCCATATATTGATATTTTATTCATGTTATCAAAACATAACTACAACCTACTTTAATTTTGAAAAACGTGGTAATCAGTTCAAACAACAGACAATTCAAAGTTTATGTTATTTCTTGCTTACTCAAAATGTGTGAGGAAATTGTACAGTTTAAACAAAATGTATCAGGTATTATATTACACGATTTGTTTATTTGCCATGTTTATTACATAACATAAACATAACTTAAGTTATGTAGGTTTATTGAGTGAAAAGACCAGAAAAGTTAGGTTAGAATTTGCCTTTGGTGCGAGTTCATAGTTTGAAATCCTTAGTATAGGTTTCATATAGGAGTTTAATTTTACAGACAAAAAAATATATTTGGAAAAGAAAACGCCCGCACGGTACAAATATGTCATACCGAATTCTGTGTACAACGCAGATTAACACACCCAGCAATGGGTAATATGCCGTGATTATATATTTATTTATTTAATTAATCAGCTCTTGCTAAGAATTCGATTGTTTGCTTATTCAGTAATAGATTGCAACAGTTTAAACCTGTAGAAAAGGTAAAGTAAGAAAATTATTAGAAATTAAAATGTTTGGTGCAAGCAAGGATACCGTATATCGTTGACCCACCAGTAAATAGGACAGAACAATAGAAGATGAAGCATGCACGATCAAACTAAGACATACGTTCAATGAATTTTGTAGTGCTGTATTATTATTTAAATAATTATAATCTGCGCACAGTTCATGTGAATATTATTGTACGAATCTGGAGACAAAGGATCGGTCTAGGTGCTACATATAATGCTTTGCATAAGAGATTTACTTTTATGAGATTTTTCGGCCTCTAAAGTTGAGCAAAAATTTCCTTGGTAAAAAATACATGGGGATTGAAATTATGTTCTCAGCGTTATGAACTGAGATTGAATTTCGCGCCTAAGTTTAACCGTTACACTTTTCTGGCCTATTTAGATAATGAGAATGAAGAACATTTTTACGCACACAGATATAGAGTAATAATCTCGATGATAATAATATTAATAATAATATAAAAAAATTAAAATTGCACATTGTAATATCGATGGATCTCTTTTATTAGTTATTAAGTATTAAGAAATAATATAAAACATTTTAAGAAGTTCGAATAGTAGATATTATACTCGTATTTTATTTATCAATATTTTGTTATTTGTATTATTACATTGAACGTTTTGCTCATAGTGTCAAAGTTACATCATTTTAAAATTCATATATACATACAGTGTGAATTCTACATCATTGCGTACAGAATTAAGTCCACTTTACTATCTTCACGTATTTAAAACTATAGTGTTTTTTTTTTCGTAGTAGTGTGTATGATTTAAGTTGCAACATATGGAAAATACTTATAAAATAGATATGTCTCGTAAGAATGAAAATTTATGTTTCAGACAATAAACTATTTGAGGAGAATTCTTGTGTGCACCAATTCCATATTTCCATATAAACGAACCTTCACTCGTTAATTCGTTGATCACGAATCAACTATGGAGAACAGAAGCGAGATCGGGGCGCATACAACACGAATAAATTATGAAAAATTTGAAGAAGTTTATATTAAACAAGAAACTCTGGAAGAAAATCTCCAGAGCGGAGAGTTTTATGGAAATGTTTCACAAAGTATAAAGAAGGAGGAAGAATGTACAACTGATAGTGATACACAGATTGACAAAGAGTCTGAAAGGACAATTATTGAAAATAATGATATTCGGGAAACTATAAATATTAGTTCCAAACGTTTTTGTTGTGCTGTATGTAATAATAGTTTTATGTGTGACTACCTCTTGAAAAGTCATATGAAAATACATAGTGAAAAAAATGAATTTCATTGTCATACCTGTAATAAATACTTTAGAAACAATCGGAACTTACAAGTTCATTTGAAATTACATGAAGGTATTAAGGAATATGAATGTAATTTATGTGAAAAATCATTTGTATCAAATTCCCATCTAAAAGACCATATGAGAAATCATAGTGCAACAAAATATAAATGTCCAACATGTAATAACTCATATACACGAAATTCCAGTTTAAAAGAGCACTTAAAAATTCATAGTGGAAAAAAAGACTATACGTGTACGACATGCAATAAACAATTTACAAAAAAATATAATTTATTCACACACATGAAAATTCATAGTGAGATTAGGGAATTTCAATGTTCTATGTGTGAAAAATCTTTTAAACTAAATTCTGGTCTCAAAATACATATGATCACTCATAGTAGAGAAAATAGTTCCACTTGATATATACGTATATAAAATTTTAAAAAACTGTATCTAGCGATACGTTAACAGAGAGTTTTTAGATAACGTCAAAAGTAAAGCTTGAACGTTAAATCGCATTTTGGCCAGAATGCATATGCGTACATACATTTTGTACACTATGTATACAGAGTGTTGATCGCTACACCGGAACATAGGACTTTAACATGTAAAATCATGATTTTGTAATTTCGTGCTTCCTTAATTATTTTAGGTAAAAAAGCTTCAATTAAATGTTGTACAGGATAAAATTTTACATGTTCTATACTGACGGAAATAGAAATTGGATATGAAAATCACCGAAAAAATAGCGATAACCATGGAATTGAAACTAAAAATTAACTAATGTTTTATCTGTTAAGTTAGGCATATTGTTTTTTTTTATTATTATTGTAATTTCTGTTAGAGTGAAAAATTATTTATTTATATTAATAGATAATTGTTCACTTGAACAGATATTACATACCTATAATATATAAATTTAACTTGACAGGTAAAACGTCAAACTTTTGTTAATTTATTTATTTCATTTCCATGGCTAGCACTATTTTTTGGGTAATTTTCGATATTTTGATACCTAATTTCAGCCGTTAAAAAGCATGTAAAATAATTTTCTTTATTGATTCAGATGCAGAATTTTAAGTTCTACTGCTTTTATTTAAAGCTTTTATTGGGTATACCTAAAATTAGGGAAGCAGGAAATTACGAAAATATATTACATGTTAAAGCCCTATGTTCCAGTGTCACGATCAACACCGTGTATAGCGTGCTAACTTAACAATTAGAATAAGACTTTCTAATTCGCTTTTATTTTCGTTTTTTGATCGAAATTAATGTGTACGGTAGGTGAAAATGCACAGAGTAACGCTATCTATTTTGACGTTTTGTGAAAACTCTCTTGCTTATGTGTACTTAATACGAAATGTACATAGATACACGCTAAAACGCTATCACCGTTTATATCGTAATTATTTAATGTAAAATTTAGAGCATGCACGTTAATTTATATGCTGAAGTGCAATATGTCTCTAAATATGTCTTCAATTTATTTAGCGTGCTCTTTTAAAAGCCTATATCATAAGCGGTGATGAGATTTGAGCATGTACCTACCTAAATTTAGTATTATTGTGATATATCACTATGTAGAGATGTTGCGCACCATATGCCAAACCTTCGACTAAGGGCACTTTTGTTTAACTTCCATAAGCGTATTACTGATGTCAGTAGTTTTTCTTTGATTCTTCTTGTATTTTCACTTTTCATTCCGGGTTTATTATTATTTTAGATAAAGTATATTTACTTGTTTCCTATTTTATTAATTGTAGCGCCGGTTCCCAAAAAAATGATCAAGGGAAGCCGGCGCGCCGTCTACGGTGATGCAATCTAAATGGCGGTCGACGGTCAACTGACATTTCTCAAATAGAGTCTGGCCGATGTACCAACTTTGAACGATTTAGGTGTCGACGTGCGTGTATAGTGTAATAGTTAATGTTACAGTAAAAGTGTATAGTGGGATGATGTACACATTGTAAATATTTGTTAGGATTACAGGGTCCAGTTTCTTCTTAGGGCAAGATTTACAATAAATAATAGATAACAGTAGTATAATTAATTGTATGTATTAGTTCTATTATCTATTTTCTACTACATAAACTGTACGCGCCTATGTAACAGCATACGAATAAAATAAAGTAGTTCCTTTGTTTTACTTCTAAAATTCATCACAAGGTTCACATTCTTATTTACCTACCCAATAGTTCATTTCACGTAAGAAAATAGTGTTGGTTTAGATAGGAAAATAAATTCTGCCTATTTGTTCATACGAGGGTTGCCTTTTATTTTTCGGGATTGGACAACCCTAGTGTTGCAATCTGGCAACTGACAGCTCTATCGTAAAGTTTGACATTTTTGACGTTATACGTACTCAGAACGTTTTGACATACGAGCGCTATTTGTGTTGTTTACAGTAACTTAAAAGATTCATCTCGGCCAAAAAATGGAATTAAATCGTGAACATTTTCGTGCGATTATTTTTTACAACTTTCGACGTGGATTAAGTCAACAACAGTGCATCGATGAACTTAATTCAATTTTTGGCGATGAAGCTCCATCAAGGACCAGTGTTTATCGATGGTATGGTGAATTCAACCGAGGTCGTAGTTCACTCCAAGACGAATTTCGTGAAGGTCGTCCAAAATCAGTTGTTGTTCCGGAAACCATTGATGCTGTGCGCGAACTGATATTGCAATATCGTCATGTGACTTATCGTGAGATTGAGGCAACATTAGGCATTAGTGGGACCAGCATACATTCAATATTGCATGAACATTTGACTGTCAAAAAAATTTGTTCGCGTTGGATCCCACACAATTTGTCAATCGCTCGTGTCGATTGGTCGAAAGAAATGCTCAAAAAATACGATCGCGGTGCTTCGAAACACGTCTATCACATCGTGACAGGTGATGAATCGTGGATTTACGCGTATGAGCCCGAAAGTAAACAGCAGTCGACTGTATGGGTGTTTCAAGATGAGCCAAATCCCACAAAAGTTGTTCGCGCACGAAGCATTTCCAAGCAAATGGTCGCCTGTTTTTTCGGAAAAACTGGACATGTCGCAACCGAACCACTAGAACAACGCAGAACAGTCAATTCTGAGTGGTACACAACCATTTGTTTGCCAGTTGTCTTCCAAGAAATCAGGAAAACCAACCGCCGAAGACGGATCACTCTTCACCACGACAATGCGAGCTCTCACATATCGGCTCAAACAACTGCATTTTTGAGCACTCAAAACATCGATTTGATGAGTCATCCGCCGTATAGTCCTGACTTGGCACCGAATGACTTCTTTTTATTCCCGTACGTAAAAAATAAAATGAAAGGTCAACGTTTTTCGACACCTGAAGAAGCGGTTGATGCGTTCAGAATGCATGTTTTGGAGATACCTCAATCAGAGTGGCAAAAGTGCTTCGACAATTGGTTCAAACGCATGCAAAAGTGTATAGATCTTAATGGGGAATATTTTGAAAAACAATAAAGCTATTTTCGATGATTAATATTTGTTTTTGTTCACTAATCCCGAAATATAAAAGGGTACCCTCGTAAAGCGAAAAATATATCATCTATCAGTTGTCAATTATAAAATAAAATCAGCAGAATTAAGTAATATTTAACTGTTATCTATTTTCCACTACATAAACTGTACGCGCCTATATAACAGCATAATAAAATAGTTCTTTTGTTTTATTTATAAAATTCGCCACAAGATTTACATTCTTATTTAAATAAAATTAACTAAATAAATATATCATCACGGAATATTACCCAATGCCAATCTGCTTTGTTCACAGATTTCGGTAATGATGATGACATTTGTACCGTGCAGGCGTTTACCAGGCGTCACCTCACGGTTACTCATTGCTGGCGTGGAGAGTGTACCACAGGGGTCAGTTTTGTGCCATTTAAAATTCGAAATATTTGGCGTCGGTCGGGATCGAACCCGGTTCCCCAGATTCGCGACCAGATACTCAGGCATACGGCCACGAGACCCCATTCTTATTTACCTACCCAATAGTTCATTTCACGTAAGAAAATAGTGTTTGTTTAGACAGGAAAATAAATTCTGCCCATTTGTTCATAAATCGAAAACAATATCTATCAGCTATCAATTATAAAATAAAATCAGCAGAATTAAGTAATATTTAACCATGTTTTTAATTTCGATGTTGTAGTTCTTAATATTCTGGTATGGTACATTTTTAGTACCTATTGACAAACTTTGGTTTCATGGATTTAAGAGCGCGTATGAAAGCGTTAGTATTCGTAACATCCGTTGGACAATCTCTGTGGGCGTCACTTGTACTTTCACTTTTCACACAAGCCTTATAATCCGAAATCCTTTGCCAAACTTTACTTCTCAGCTATCCGCACTAAGGTATAGAGTGTTCGAAAATATTTGGCGATTGACTCCATTAGCATTTCTCAGCAGGTATAACGATAAGAGGATTAAAGAAATTTATGACTGGTCTTACCGTTAAACTTACTAGGGCAGTATTACAAAATATACTTTCACTTGATTTTTTCACAAACAGATACAAATTACCTATATTAAAAATGAAATAATTAAGTCATGGTTAATAAGTGCAACATTAAGAAATTAAAAATATCAATAAAATTATATATTTATTTATATTAGTTATTTTCATTCATGAAATTTTTTTTTATTAAATGTCTAAGTACAATTTATATTTTACTATGACATAAGAGTACAAAAATAAGGTATAAAGAAAAATTATATAGGATGATTTTTTTCAAGGTGTACATAGGAGATTAACATGGGAAATCAGTTTTTTTGCAAATCGTTGCCCCCCGTTTTAACTCATGACAATGATTGTGATGTCAATTCAAAGATCAAAAAATACCAAATACGTGGAATTATCCAATATAAAATGTCAAGCATTTGTTTATCTTTTTATTCAAATTTGACATGGCTATTGCTATTAACAGGAAAATTAATAAATTTAAAAATTAATTTCTGAGCCTAAAATATTAGATAATTTCTACGTGTTTGGTATTTTCGAATGGGGATTTTTTTTATCTTTGTATTAACACCACAACCATTGCCATAAGTTAAAACGAGGGGCAACAGTTTGCAAAAATCTCATTTGCCATGTTAATCTCCTATGTACACCTTGACAAAAATCACCCTATAAGTGCATAGTTATTTAACATTTACATTGTTTCACTTATCTAGTAATCAACAACAATTTCATCGTCACTGTCTTCATTAGATTCGTCACTGGATTGTGCAACATTTACAATAAAGTTATTTAGAGTGTTAGTGGCACTTAAATTAATCATTTTCAATGTTTATGTTAAATTGTCAGGTAGGGCGTATTGAAAATAACAAGTCCGGAGTTCCCGCTTACAGACATTTATTTATACAAAAACAGTAAAAAGCACAGGAGAGGTGATAAACGTGACTGAGTCGAGAGTCACGCAAGACTAGTCAAAATAGTCTAAGTTAGAAAGAAAAGATTTGTCACCGATAAAGCAGATTCCTATAATAAAAACATATTACTTTGATTGCACATTTCAACACTCCTCCTCAATCAAATGTAAACGGGAAAAGTTCAAAATAGAATAGTACATAAGTTATACAACCCAAAATTAAAATAAAAGTGAATTTAGAAAAATAAAAATGAGTTAAGCTCACGACGAAGAAGAACACTTTCAATACTCGACGACGCCGATGCTGGTGCGTAGTTTCTCGAAGATCACCCTGGTGAGACCTTTGGTGAAAAGGTCAGCTTTCTGGTCTTGGGTTGGGATGTAGATTACCTCAATTTCGCCGTTGGCATGGAGATCTCGGACAAAGTTGTATTTGACGTCAACATGCTTCAGTCTGCGGTGATCCCACCGCTTGATGAGATGAATACATGCCTGGTTGTCCTCGTAGATTGTTACCGGTTTGGCGAAATGAAGTCCCATC
This sequence comes from Harpalus rubripes, assembly GCA_963082715.1. NCBI lineage: Eukaryota > Metazoa > Arthropoda > Insecta > Coleoptera > Carabidae > Harpalus > Harpalus rubripes. The sequence goes on from OY720449.1 coordinate 42,815,708, forward strand.
TCCTGGAGCAAGCCTTTGATCCAGATGACCGCAGTGCAAGCGAGACGTACTCAGCCACGTGGAGGAGAGTGCGACTGTAGGCTGCTTCCTCGTTGTCCAGCTGACCACACATCCAAGTACTTCAAACATTGTGCCTGAGATTGATTTGCGGTCTGACTCCGTTGCCCAGTCAGCATCTGCATAGCTCACCAGAGGTTCAGGGTTGTTCTTAGGGTAGAACAAGATGTAGTTTTTCGTGGCTTGCAAATACCGCTTAAGTCCAACCCATAGTTCCTCGGTGGCGTTGCTCTGGAATCGGCTGCACTCAGGTCGGGTCTAGTAGCTCGCATCAGGTACATCAAGCACCCTATGAGTTCCCTGTATGGTCGGGTCTCGATGATGGTCTGCGAGCTCGTCTCTGACGATGGTTTAGATTCCAGGGGCGTGCTGATTCCTTTGCAATCTTGCATATCAAATCACTGCAGAAGGTTCTGAATGTAGGTTGGTTGGCTGAGTCTCATTCCTCTCTGGTCCCTCTCAACTTTGATTCCCAGGAAGAAACTGAGTTCACCCAGGTCCTTCATTCTGAACGCACGTGCCAGCTTCTCGATCGTCTCGTTCAGAAGCTTCTCGTCGTTGCTGGCTAGAAGAACGTCGTCCACGTAGATCAGGAGGTATAATCTACGGTCACCCACATCCAGCTGATAGAGACATTGATCAAACTTGGACTGAACGAACCCGATCCCTGAAACAAACTGATGGAATTTACTATTCCAGGCTCGTGGAACCTATTTGAGCCCGTAAAGGGTTCTGTTGAGTTTGCAAACCAGGTTGGGATGTTCGGTAACGCCTTGGGGTTGTTTCATGTAGATTTCTTCTTTAAGGTCCCCGTGGAGAAATGCGTTCTTCACATCAAGTTGCCTGGTTCTCAATTCCTCGTGATTAATGACTGCAAGAAGGGTCCTCAGGGTAGTCAGCCTGGCCACTGGTGCGAACACCTCGTTATAGTCGAAGCCTTTCATCTGAGCACAGCCTTTTATCACGAGTCTGGCTTTGTACTGTGAAATATCACCTCTCTCGTCCTGCTTAATTTTGAAGACCGGTTTCATGAAAGGCAGATCAACAGTCACTAACCTGATGTGCAAAACACAACTAATATGCGACGCAATGGATAATCAAGGTCAAGTAGATGGTGTTTATTTAGATTTTTAAAGGCATTTGATAAATTAGACCATGGAATTCTCCTACAAAAACTTAAACTTTATGGCTTTTCGGATTGTCTTTTACAACTCATTTCGTCATATCTAAGCAATAGACTTCAGTTTATCTGTATTAATGGACATCAATCAGAGCATTTCCCTCAGAAATCAGGTGTGCCCCAAGGGTCTGTGTTAGGACCCCTTTTATTTAATATTTTCATTAACGACATTACTGCCGGTCTCACTGCTAACTATTTACTTTATGCAGATGATTAAAAACTTTTATGCAGTATATCTTCCATAAATGACTGTTTATTATTACAGAATAATTTAGATATTATATTCCAGTGGTGCAATGACAATAAACTGTTTCTTAATATTGAAAAATGTCAGTGCATGTCTTTTACTAAAAAGCATAATCCAGTAAATTTTGACTACTCCATAAATAATAACATCTTATGTAGACCAGAAATTATTTGCGACCTAGGGGTATATTTCAACCCTAAACTATCTTTTACCGCACATATTGAAAATAAAACATCGTCCGCATTGAAGTGTTTAGGATTCGTAATCCGTAATTCCGACATGTTTTCCAGTTTGAGTACTTTACGTCTTTTATTTGTTGCTCTTGTCCGTCCTCACCTAGAGTACTGTTCGGTGATCTGGAATCCGATACAAAATAACCAATTAGAATCATTAGAGATTATTCAAAGAAAGTTTTTAAAATTTGCTACTTATATTCTCGAAGGAATTTATCCCCAAAGAGGTACACCGCAATCACAACTTCTAGAAAAATTTGATTTAGCCTCACTCGCACAAAGACGACAAGTTTCTGCAGTAATTATTTTGCATAAAATTATTAACAACGACATTGACTGCATGTATATCAATAATCGACTTTCCATCCAAGTCATCAGATTAGCATCGAGATTTAAAGCCATCTTCTACTTAAAAACAGCTAAATCAAATATTCTGACTAAATCTCCTATACATCACATGGTAAAATCGTACAGTGTCATTGAAGATGAGATTGGTATTTTTTACAATTCAGTCCATGAAATAAAGAAATGTATTACCTTTTATTAATGTATCTTTCTCCTTAACCTAGAATTGGGCATGCGCCTGTTGGGTATTGTATTTTTTTTAAATAATAATAATAATATGTTGTAATTTTTCTGAAGCTGTGAATTTTGCTAATTGGAAGGTTTATTGGATAGAAAGCTTCAAATGTTTTTTAAAAGTTGTTTATTATGTTGACAACTAAAAGACGACGTTTCGGCACATGGTTATGGCCATTATCAAGTCTAAATACAAAAGGATAATTAATGTTATGAAATTTTTTAAAATTAGAATTATAAACTTACCAGAAAAATGAATTTACATTCAGTCAATTTTTAAATTATAAATAAATTTTAAATTAACCCATGATTGAGTTTGAATTTTTGACAACCGCCTGCGCAGGTCGGTGAGTCAACGTCGACTGAATATAATTTTTTTTACAATTCTGTACATGAAGGTAACAAATGTACAACTCATGACCTCTAATGTGAAGACAAGAAACTGAATGACAGCCGCATCATGAACTTTGACCTTACAAAAGTACACGAAATACAAAAAAAAATTTTAAATTAAATTTTAGGGCTATCGAAAAGTTTGATATTTGGATATAAAGATTTGGATTGATTATAATCTGATTTAATGTTGATAGTTTTATCATCTAAATTAATGTAACAACTTTCTAAGAACAATCTTTTGTTTATATTGGGTTCGTAATGAAGAATCTTATAGTTTTTTATATCTAATTCGTGTTCAAGGGAAATGCAATGATCCACAATGGCACTATGTGTATTGTTATCATTTTTTAAATGGTATTCATGTTGTTTGAGTCTTTTATGAATATATTGTATTGTTTCACCTATGTAAGTAGAGTGACAATCTTTACAATTTATTTGATAAACAATATTACTTTGGAGGTCTTTAGTATTTTTGTCTTTTAAACTAGAAAACAATGAAGAGGTGTTGCAGGAAGATTTAAAAGCTAAATTTAAATTTAATTCATCTGTAATGGCTTTAAGTGGTTGGTGAAGGTGTTTGTAGTAAGGTAAAGATATGTATTTCTTTGATATTTGGTTACCTGCCGGAATACCAGATACATTTAAAGAATTTGAGTTGATTTTTTTAATTCTATCGGAAATAGTTTGTTCTAGTAATTTAAGGGGGTAATTGTTGTTACGTAATGTTTGAATAATTAAGTTAATATTATCTGTATGAAAGGACCTATCAGAGAGAAGAATGGCTCGGTCTGTTAAGTTGTTAATGACTGATTTTTTGTATTTCATAGGATAATAGGAATTGAAATTTAAGTATCTGGATGACCAGGTGGGTTTCCTGTACCAGTTAGTGAAAATTTTATTATTATAAATGATTAAACTAATATCAAGAAAATTTATTTGGTTGTTGGTTTCTATTTCTAAAGTGAACTGAATGTGATTGTTGAAAGAGTTGAACGTGTTAAACATGTTTTGTATCTGATATTCCGGCAGACAACACACAATATCGTCAACATATCTATAATAAAACACGCAATTGAAATGGTTGTTGTTTAACAAGATGGTGGATTCCAAATGATACATTACAGCTAAAATGGGGCTTAAAGAGCTTCCCATTGGGCAACCTAAGATTTGGAGGTAAAATTCGCCATTAAATTGTAAATATGATGTGCTTAGGCAGAAATTGACGCATTGAAGAAATTCTTGTAAGTTTAGCTCAGTATTGTTTTCAATTTCCGACCAACGTTCAGTGATAACTGTGCGTATTAACTCATGAGGTATGACTGAAAAAAGTGATTTTACATCAAGTGAAATTAATTTACAGTGAATAGGAATTGTTATATTTTTGATTTTATTTATTAAATTAAAAGAGTTGTCAATGAAATATTGAGATCTATATTTTAAATTAGATAAAACAGAAGCTAAATATTTAGAAAGATTACTATTCGGGGTGTTAATGTTTGATACAATAGGTCTAACAGGACAATCCGGTTTATGAATTTTAGGTAAACAATAAAGTTTAGGGCTTACTGAGTTATGGGTTTTCAATTGAAAAGCTAATTTTTTGTCAATACTGTTTTGTTTTTCAAGTTCCGTCACCAATTTATTGTTTTTTAGTTGAAAATTGTTTGTAGGGTCTTTATTTAAACGTTTATAAGTAGTAGTATCCGATAGTAGGTCATTGCATTTCTCTTGATAATCATTTTTGTTAAGAATAACTGTAACATTACCTTTGTCAGCGCGTGTGATAATAAGATCACGATGGTTCTTAAGAAATTTGTTAGTTTGTTTTATAAGATTAAGAATTATGATATCGGAACAGTGTAAGTTGGTTTTATTTAGATTGCTATTCGCGGTAACCACCGTCAATAGATGGCAGCACAGATATCTGCGTCGTGGGGAAAACATTGTATTTTGTTCATTGATGGTATAAGGGGCGATCTTGAATTTTTGTATTATATGTTTTTATTTGTATGAAATAGTTAATAAAAATAAAATGTTTATATCACTCGGAGATATATACATTTATTTAAATGGTACAGTAAGGCCAATGGTGGAAGGAGAAGCAACATTTAAAGGTAAAGTAGTCAGTACAAAAGTTAGTGAGGTTACATTGAAAAATTTTAATATTTTAGCTGGTCACATAATAATGTGTGGCTTCCAAATTAATAAAGAAAATAATGTGGAAATTCACGGTCTTTGTTTGCAAACTTCGAATTTAAAAGGGATTCCTCATAATATTCGCATTTGCCTCGAAAAAAATGTACAACAGTGGAAATGTATGTGCAGCTGTAAAGCAGGCCAAGGTGCTAAATGCAAACATATTGTTGCACTTATGTTACATTTGGAAAGGTACTTTTAATTTATTGGTTTTAAAATCATTATGGATTATTCATTAACTTTATTTCAGACATGATGATATCGACGAACTAAGTTCAACTGATACTGAACAATTGTGGGGTGGTGTGAGTTCTGCTAGGAGCAAATTACCTGATTATACAAAAACCACCAAAGCTGTGGATTTTTGTCACCCAATACACACAAAAATAGGAAAAGATTTTCCCAAAAAGGACGTTGAAGAAATTCAGAAATTTGTTTTTAATACACTTATTAAAAGTAAGAACGGCATTAAATGGTATTGATTTTAATAAATTTGTGTAAATGGAGACAGAATGATGTGTTTTGAGAATTAGAATAATAATTGCGCATGAAATACAATCAAAGATAACAATTGCATTTCAAGGTTTGAAGTAGTGTAGATTTGAGAATATGAAGTTCGTAAATGGAATCATGATAATTTAATAAATCAACCATTGAAATATGGTAGTATTTTATTAGTTTATATATTTCTATTTTCATAATAAAACTATTTGTACTTTACTAATAAATATTAGAATAATTTAATTGACAATTAACACAATTGATTAACAGCAACGATTGCTTTTTAGGATGTAAAGAGTACCTACAGTGTTACTTATTTTATTTAGTAATTATTAACTTTATTAATCATTGATTTAGGTCTGCCAGACTCTGCCATTGGTAAACATGCTGTTGGCAGAAACACTAATACAGAGGAAAACATTGTAAATTTTCAATTTACTGATAAATACTTGTCAGTTGATGAACTTAACAGCCTTATAATTCAGTTTAATAGTATACTGGCAGATAGTGAAGAATCAGTAAAACATTTTCCAGAAACTACATTTTACAGCAACAGTGTAGCAGTAAATTTTCAAAAAGCAAATGACATATATATAAAAACTTTGGATCAAAATTCAAATGACTGGAAACTTGCCAGAAAGATTAGGATAACGGGATCAAATTGTTATGCATTGTACACTTATAATTTTAACCCAAACTGGGGAAAAAAAATTAGTTCTATATACAATTCAAATTTTATTGGAAACGCAAATACAATTTACGGAAATATTACCGAACCTGTGGCCAGAATCTGTTACGAAAGGATAACTAATTTTAAAATAAAATTATGTGGTTTCTGCATTAACCCAATGGCTCCATGGCTTGGATATAGTCCAGATGGTGTCGCAAATGATACGTTAATTGAAATTAAATGTCCTGTTTTGGGTAAAGAAAAAACAATTACAGAATTATTGCCTACATTGAAATATTTAAAATTTACTAATGGACATGTAGATCTAAAACAAAATCATCGTTACTATGCTCAAATACAATTAGGTATGTGTTTATTAAATTTAAGAAATTGTAATTTTGTTATTTATAGTTCTTTTGAAGATAATTGTTTTATTGTAAATGTGGATTTTAACCCTGATTATGTAAGGAATCTTATTTTTATATTACAGCATGTATATTTTAAAAAATTGTTACCTAGGCTAGGATAATGTTTTTGTAAAAATTAAATTAAGTTTTGTTCATATTTTGTGTTTTATTTTACAATATACATATTTAAAATTTAGTATCAGACAGAATGGGGGAAGTTAAGTTTACAAGACAGCAAATTACAAACATTATTTCAGTGGCGTAAGGAAGAAACGTAAAATCTAATTTTTCATTAACTATGTTAAATCTTTTTATTCTCTGAATAGCTCTTTCCACATGTACACGTGCACGTGCAATTTCAGCAGTTTCAGCAGCTTCTTCTTTTGTAAATTGTTTCTTCTGTCGAAGAAATGGTGGACGAATTAATTTTATTCCTCTCTCCAAACATTCCCTTTCAATTAGAACACCTTTATCCACCATAACTGCATCCATGTATGGTTCTAGGATATCCAAAAAATTTTCTTTTTTAACAATTGCTTTATCAGAAGTTCTCCCTCCATAAGCAGAACTTACGAAACAGATAACGCCTGCCGGTGTAACTCCAATTAGATATTTTAAAGTATGTCTTTTTTTATAATTAGAATATGATCTTATCCTGCAACTCAAACAATTTGATTTCTGTATATCAATTTCAGTACAGTCTAGCACTACTCTAACATTTCTGAATTTTTTAAAACATTTCGGTATATTTAAAATGTGTTGTTCACGATCGGGTATAAAAATAATTGGTTTTAAAATTGTGTACATTATTTCCAGCATTTCCCAAAAATATCTTCTAGCAGTTGAATAAGGTAAATTAAAAATGACACTTATTACCCTAAATGTATTATTCGTCTTTAACTTAAAAAGAAATAATAATAATTTTTCTTTAATGTTTATTTTTGTTGTATGTAATATCTCTGAAGATTTTTCAAGACATATTAACAAGGACGAAAATATATCCATCGTTACACCGGTACAAGCAATAAGATTCTTATCTGATTTCATAATATTCTCCAGAAATTTTTCATCAAAATTAGTTTGGCATTGTTTGTCTTCTTTATATGATTGTGTCTCCTCTTTCTCAGCAACTCCACTGGCACTTGTTCCTGGTTGTGGTACGGGCTCAGGCTCTTCAGGTGTTTTAGGGTCGTCAAAAGTTTCCTCCACGTTTTGTTCTATCTGTTTCATTATATCTTCCCTAATAATTAAAAGCTGTTATAAAGTAGCTCAATAAAATATAATAAATTAGATACTTACACAATTTTTCTTTTCATTTTTCTTCTCTTTTGTTTTATCCGACTGTCAAACTGTCTCACGGGCAGTTTCTGACTAGGACAAGCATCCTTTTTTAAAAGGGACCTTTTATTTCGATTTCTTCCTGAAATTATATTTTTCTATTAGTAAAAAAAACTATATTGAAACAATTATACAATACTAACTAACCTTGATAATAATCCGAAGGCAAAAAATGAGCAGAACACACATTCATGTATGGTGTCACTTTTTTTCCTATTTTCAATGCAATTACCCATTTTTTTCGCTTTTCTTTGTCCTTTGGGAAGTAGTGCATTGATATTTCTGCACTAACATAATTATTGCATTGTGGTACAGAGCAATATCGCTTACTTTTGCTTAACATTTCTCTAACTTTTGATTGCTTTCAATGTTGTTACAATACGCATGCCACAATGTTTTCCCCACGACTCGCATTTTAAATTTCGCCACCAGATGTCAGCTACTTTGTTGGTTCTCATCAATAGTCTAATTTAATTAAATTTATATTCAGTCGACGTTGACTCACCGACCTGCGCAGGCGGTTGTCAAAAATTCAAACTCAATCATGGGTTAATTTAAAATTTATTTATAATTTAAAAATTGACTGAATGTAAATTCATTTTTCTGGTAAGTTTATAATTCTAATTTTAAAAAATTTCATAACATTAATTATCCTTTTGTATTTAGACTTGATAATGGCCATAACCATGTGCCGAAACGTCGTCTTTTAGTTGTCAACATAATAAACAACTTTTAAAAAACATTTGAAGCTTTCTATCCAATAAACCTTCCAATTAATAATAATAATAATAATAATAATAATAATAATAATAATAATAATAATAAGACCCACCGGCAGTCGGTGGCCCTCCTTCCAGGTGGTAGAGTGGTCAGTGTCCAAGTTCTACTCTCTCTCAGCGAGGAGATTTCAGATTCAACTGCGCTGTACCACTCCGCTGCATCCTGGCGTCCGGCGATGACCTGGTAATTCTCTGGTACATCGTATACGTAGCACTCGGCGTTGAGAGCGAAGTGAACGTAGTCATCCAGGTAGCGATGTTTGGTTTTAGTTCTCGTACCCTTTCTCACCTGTTGTTGAATCTGCTGTTTCTTCGGAAGTGGTTCAAGGTGATCCCTCTTTCCTCGAAGTGGTTGATCATCTCCTTGGATAAATACTCTCTTCCGTTGTCACACCTGAATCTCGAAATTTTCTTTCCAAAATGGGATGTAGCCATGGCCTCGTATTTCTTGAAAAATTTAAGTTTCGCTTTTGTTGCTCAACGGATAGGCGACTGTGAAGTGACTGAAATCGTCAATAAACGTGAGAACGTAGCGCTTTCCGTCGTAGGATGTTGGGGTCACGGGTCCAAAGAGGTCGCTGTGCACCAGTTGTAGTGGGCGCTTCGCTTGCTCTCGCTTCTCGTTGTGGGGAAGTTTGGTTTGTTTGCCCTGCACACAGACAGAGCACACCCGTGCACCAGAGCCAACCTCGCAAGGTCCGAAACCATACACCAACTTGGACAGCTTCTGCATCGACGTTGCACCGATGTGTCCCAGACGTCTATGCCACAGCTCGGTCCCACTGACGACTTCACACAGGTTGGCGGACTGTTGCCTCCACATCAAGTTGATTTTATAGAGCTTTTGCTCTCTCGTTGCCACAGCCAGCACCTTTTCTCCGCTCATAATCGTCCCTCGGCCTCGATGAAAAAGGACGGACAATCCTGACCTCTCTAGGGCTGAAACAGAGAGTAAATTGCTCACCAGGCCCGGGACAAGTAGAACGTTTTTGATGGTGATTTCCAGAGTTGCTCCGTTCACACGTGACCAAACAGGAACCTGTCCGATTTTCGTTGCTACCAACTCTGAATTTGCCTTCGCACACTTGATACTGATTGGTGGTTGCAGTGCCTTTGATTTAATCAGATATTTTCCCTGACTCACCAAGTGCATTAACGCTCCCGAATCCAGATAAAAAGACAGGAGACTGTCAGCGCCATCATGTGTGAGAAAGCAAAAATTCGCTTGCTCCTCCTCGTAGTCCTCGTCCTCAGCTTCGTTCGCTGAAAAATTTGCGTTGTTGTAGCCGCCATTGTTGTAGCCGCCTCGGTAGCACCCTCTATTGCGTCCACTTTGTTCATCGGTTGACTTCATCGGACACTCATTGCGAAAATGTCCGGTTTTTCCGCAACGGTGACACAAATAGTTGCTCCTCTCCGGCCGATTTCTCCCTCGTCCTGGACGTGCACGCCGGCCTCGATACGACGCTGCAAACGCGGCTGGTGTCTGTGTCGCGCTGTCCTCCGTCGTGCTGCTCCCTTTCGCCTCCTCGTCAAGAAGACGATTTTTCACGAATGTCTCTGTCAGCTGATCATTTGACAATCATCGTGAGCAACAGGTGGCAAACGACGTCCGTCTTTTCCAGGTTCGCACCTGTCGAGCGAAGCTCACGAATTAGTTTGTCAAAAAGGAGAAAATGAGCGGTCAACGTACTCACGGCAGGATCGAATTTCAAGCTGAGCAATTTTTTTCTAAGGAGTAATTGACTTGCAATACCTGTGCGTGCGAACGTGCTCTTCAATTTCACTCACATGTCATACGATGATCTCTCGTCCTTAACATATTCCAGGTGGCTGTCGGTAATCCGCTGGATAATCAGCAACTTACATTTCTTATCCTTTTTCCGTAAAGTTGTTTCTCACGCTCCTTTGCTGCTGCATCGGTGACCTGCGCATTGCTGTCAATCGCAGTGAAAATTGCTTCCAGCGAGGACTGTATCAATTCCAGCAACTCGTGTTCGTCGAGAAGAATCTCCATCCGGAACTTCCAATTATCGTAGTTTGTTCTTTGTTCCGTCGAACAGCGGGATTTTAAATCTATCTTCCTCCGACATAACCTCACTTTCCGCCGCGTGGCGACCGGTGATCAAAATCAATATTTCGGTCGAACAACACTTCGTGCGTCTCTGGGCCCATAACCTGTTAAATTGTCAGGTAGGGCGTATTGGAAATAACAAGTCCGGAGTTCCCGCTTACAGACATTTATTTATACAAAAACAGTAAAAAGCACAGGAAAGGCGATAAACGTGACTGAGTCGAGAGTCACGCAAAACTAGTCAAAATAGTCTAAGTTAGAAAGAGAAAGAAAAGATTTAAGTCACCGATAAAGCAGATTCCTATAATAAAAACATATTACTTTGATTGCACATTTCAACAGTTTATCACATGCTGAACACTGTTAGCCCACTGTTTGTCACCAATATTGTTTATTTCACTTTTAATTTATTCCACAACATTGTCGCTGATAGTCGGTGAAACATTTTGTCTTCAAATGCTGGTTTTTAATTGTCCCCAAATTAGTTCAATTGGGTTTAGTACACAATAATAAGGAGGCAGTCTTAATACTGTGTCTAAATTTTTCTGCCATACTATCACATCACATATGTATACTTTTTTAACAACTTTTGTTTGTGCCACTTCTAGCAATTCATTTTTACTGTATGATTCTTCAAAATATATGTCATTCTGGTATAAAAATTCCTGAATTTCAGTTTTAGTGCTGGATTTAGTAGATATTTTGTACAATTGTCTAGAATGATAACTATGATGCTATTTTCAGGAATGTTTGGCAATAATTTTGTGCGAAACCATTCTTCAAAAATATCAGATGTCATATTTTCATGGTTATCTAAACAAGCGGTCTTCATATTGTGACCCGATAGAAACAAAGCTTCTTTCACCCATCCTTGTTTACTTCCCGCATGTAGAATAATTATTCTTTTACCCCGCGATACTGGAACTTTTGCAGTACAATTTGTACTCACATCGGTCCAATTTTTAGACAAAGTGTCGTGAGTGTCGTATCACGTTTCATCGAGATAAATAATTGGACGATTCTCTTCACGAAATTTTTTAAATTCTGCCAAATAATGATACCGCCACTGACATATTCTTCTTCTCTCCATCAAAACTTGACGTTTATCAATTTTCTTGTATTTAAAACCCATGTTCCGAAAACACTGTGAAGAGTACTAATTGAACAAGAAATATCACAGTCATTTTTTAATTTTTCAAGAAAAGCTCGAAGTGAAGGAAATATATTTTCCTTGTAAAGTGAATATATTTTCCTACGGATGACATCTTTTTCGAAATCATTGAAAATTCGCGAATTTCCTGCATCAGTTCTTTGTTTTTTATCCGGTATACCTTCCTAAATAATTCTTCGTACTGCAGTATACGGCACTTGTGTCATTTTAGCAGTTTTCGATACTGGCGCAGTTTCGTCACTATCACTTTTTAAAAAGTTGAAAACATTCAGAGCTATCTGTTTCACATCGTCGGATAGATGCTTGCGTTTTTGATTCCCCACTGTGATAATCTCCTCAAATTTGTCGTTCTCATCTTGCAACATTTTTAACGTTCACTACTAAAGTACTGATGAACATCTGACCTTAAAATATCCTTTATCCCATTTTATATACTGTAACGTTTTTATTTATTTGGATGGAGTGTAAATATTAGACAATTATTATTAATTAAAATAAAAGTTTATTTTTACGATAAATAGATATAAAATATAATTAAAAGATGATAAATATAACAAACACTACGATTAAACAAATATTAAGCACTAATTAAGACTAAGAATATTATAAGACTCTTATGTCCGTTTGCACCGTTGCACTATATAAGTTACAGTTAAGCAAGCATCGCTTAAAAATAAGTGACACTTATATAGTAGTACCTTTGCATGAGTTCCACTTACGAAAATTTATTACTAAGTGCAACTTAACTAGTAACGGTACAAACGGGCATTAAACACTAAGTTTATTTATTTAAACAATATATAGCTCACTTATTTATTTATACAACTATATTTATTTATGTTTACCACTTGTCGACTATCTGTTTATATCACCAACAATTTAACACGCGACGCTTATTTATATCAGACCGTCCAATGCCTTCGCTAACAGTGCTTATATACCCCGGCATTTGTATTCGAGAAATTTCTAGAGCACTATCCCAGATAAAAACTCAAACACAATAGATTTCATCAACCGCGTAATTAAGTCGTAAGTACAAGATTTCCTATAATCTGTGGCTGTACGCCAAACAACCTTACTCCCCGCTGAGAAGGGCCAGCCTTTCTGGTTACCGAGCGAAGTCAATCGCCAAATATTTTCGAATATTCTATATATCCGAGCTGGCTGGTATATTTCAAGTTTTATGTCGCTTTGCGGTATAACTTAACCACCGACAAAGAATTACAATGCTTACAACGGTATCCTGTTGTTCTCACCATAGACCTAAAGCCAGTATCCCACTGTAAAATTTTTGATAAAAATGGACGTAAATATTTTTATAAAAACCGTTTTGACAGAATTTTTATGAAAACTGTATTTACATGACGTCACGTAAAAATTTTGATGTGACGTCACATAAATACAGCAGTCTGTATTCATTTTGTTGAAAGCTGCGTTTTGATTGGATGTTGATGCGGGCGTACGCAATGCGGTTGCTTGAACCATGGGTAAAGTCATTTTCTAAAGACAGCTGTTATTCTCTGACATTATTTGAATAGCGGTGAGCGTTTGTTTATATTGAAATTGGAAATAATGAAGCAAAATAATCAAAATGTGTAGTGTGGTTGCCTGAACAGACAGCGTTTTAATTGATTTGTATAGAAATGAAGAAGTTTGATAACACACAAAATCGCCTGAATATTATAATAAATACGCCAGGCAAAGTGCGATTTTCAACTGTTAAATGTTATTAGCTTATAATAATCAGGCAATACAACACCAAAAAAATAAGTATTAAAGTTATTTAATATTTACATGCGTTATTCTTTGCATTTCTTTTTTCTCCTTTTACATTTCCGTCCGAATCCTATTAGAATACTCATTAATCGTAACCAACAAAGTTTTTCAACCAATAATTTTACGTAGTATTAGTATAAATATCTTTATCTATAATTTATAGAAAGTGTATTTTAAATTACCTATGCAAATTTGCAAAAATAAAATATGAAGTAAATGAGTAGCCCATACAAATCCGCCTAGTTTAAGCATTTTAAGATGGACTTTATTCACCTATATACTCGCGTCGTACCCTTTAAGTAGTGACGATAAAAGGATTAATTTTTCAAAATTTATGTGTACACTAGATAGAACAATGCCTATCTTTCATGTGCCGAAATACACTGCCTTAATTGAGTGTCACGTTTCTTACTTTACTTTCGAACCATGTCCATGATTTTTAAGAAATGGTCTTTCATTCGAAGAAAATTTTTGTAATTTATTTCATCTTCTATTCGTAATTTGGTGTGTCTGAAAATTAAACACTGCGATTTGTATTTCTTTTCTCCAGTCATACACTAGTCCACCAGCGATGTTCTGATTTTTTTATTTTTTGTATAACTGTGTAACCCATTAATCCAACAATTATTGCAGCTAACAATTTTTTTATTTGAATGAACGTTATTCATAATGAAATTACAAAACGCAACTACCTCTGCAGAACAACGGCTACAAAATGAGGTTTAGTAGTATCTTTGGCGCCAATTCTCTTTCATGAGTTATGCAACACTCCATAAAAACGCGTAAAAATTTTTACAGTGGGATGCAGTACTTTTCATGGAACGTTTTTATAAAAAAAATTACAGAAATTTTTATCAAAATTTTTACAGTGGGATACCGGCTTAATAAATACTTCGTAAATGGAAGGGGCGTAGACAAGGATAGTCCGTGGTTAACATTGTGCAATAAAGACAGAGCGAGAACCACGTGACTGGGGTCTACTGTCGCTAGAAATGTATTATACCGCTCTCGAAATTTCTTGTTTTATTTAAATATAATAAGAAAAGTATTATAAATAAAGCATTAAGGATACTAAAAATTAAAATGGTTAAGATGTGCTGTGCATATAATTGCGCGGAACGTGCTACAAAAGGTGGAGTTTCATTCCACAGGTAAATAAAGGTGGGTTAATAAAACTCTCATGTGATGTAATTTCAATATGTAGAATTACAGAAATAGTTTTTAAAGGATGCCAAACTAATACAGGTAAAATAATAAATAAACTAATTATACTAGCAACAAGACAGATACATTTCAATAAAATATTTGCAAATTTATCAAATCATATTTTCCATCAGGATCCATTAAACAATCATTTAATTCAAATAGTATACAATATATTAAAACTTTGTTTTACCATTAGACTTCACCATACAAATAAATGATTTAATGAAATTAAATCCAGAATAAGACATAAATACACAAAATTAATACATTTTAAAAACCAATAATGCAGATAATATTTTCTGTAAGTTACTTTTTAATTTGTTCATAAATTATTCTATTTTTAATTTTATTTTTTTAGTTTTATGGTATTCCTTTTCAAAGTTTTCTGTAATTTGTTCATAATAATAATAATATAATAATAATCTTTATTGTATTTTAAAGTGTACAACTTTATTACAATTGATGATTATATGGGGTTGAGTCAATTTTGCTTTATTTCTGTAACCTTTGTTATTTATTTGTTCCGTTTGATGGAGATGAGATGATAAAGACGCCACAAACATCCAAGCCCCTGGTGGGAATCGAACCCACGACCCCAGGGCCGAGCGGTGACGGTCGCTTCGAGTGCTGTCCACTGCCTCAAGTCGCACGACCACCGAGGCGGCTAATTTGTTAATAATACATATATATTTATGCAACAAGTTACAATATGAGGGCGTTTTTCGCACAAATGATGTTTATTTCTTAAATTTGTAATATTTTAAATAAATTTGCCCCAAGCTAAAAAATAGTTGTTTTTTTTCATATTGACACTGAGTTGTAGTATGAAATCTCATATTAGCCATTATCTTGATATTAAAATAATGACAAAAGTCACCATATTTAAATGAAATTATAAAAAACTATATTGGACATAATTAATAGTCCTGGTTTTATATTTATTTTATTTAATATTGATAAACTGTATTTTATTTAATATATTTTTTCAATATAGAGAGTTATATATTAATAATTAAGAAATTTTTTTAATTTGATAATAAAGTAGTTTAATAGTCATTGGCCAGTTAATAATATATTAATTTGCTTATTACACTATTAAAATACAAAAGTAACTAATAATTCATAAAATTATTTATTAAAAATCATTAGTTTTATTCATTGTATTCAACTTTTCCTGTTGCCTACCGTGTACTCTCTGTACGCGGTAGTCGTACCACGTGACTAACCTCTACGTTCTTCTATCGCTGTCCCACTGCAGAACTTTGTGTATAGCTATCTCTCTCGAATGTTGACCACACAGCACACTGTGTACGGCTATAGACAAGACTCCATCCATATGTATTTATTAGATCAATGGTTCTCACTATAGAGAATATTATTTGCAGAAATTTGTGGGAACATAACATCTTATTTCTGGTTACCGGTATCTCAAATCTCTGTAATCTGGTTAGTTTTTTGCTCGTATTTATAGTTAAGGTTGTGTACAAATTGCCATGGAAGACTTTGTCCAACGAGTCTCAAAAACGGCTCAACCGATTTGAACAAATTTTGGTTTATAACAATTATATTAAACATAGATTGTAACGAATATTAAATAAAAAAATTTGAATTTGTTTTTATATAAGAAATCAAAAAAAAAATTACAACTTTTAATGTTTTTGGATTAAAATTTATTTCAAAACCATCTTTATAAATTAAGGATTTCAGATACATTTCATGTTTTAATAACAAACATGTAGTATTGGCGATTACCTGGCCAAAAGAATTGTCTATATACGACAATGTAAAAGTAGTTCAGCGGTTTGTCGCATGGTGCGCCTTACGAATTCACTATCCTCTATGCTCAAAACTAATTTCTCAACAGAGTTGGGCGTCGTGCAGTCGTCGCAACACGCAGCAGAAACGTAAACTAAATAATGATATACCGAAACACCCAAGAATAATTAATAAAGTAAAAACAAACAAATAATATATATATATATTTCATATTAAAATTAATACAGTCAAATATGTATTTTTAATAAATATAAATTTATAAAAATATGTACATTTAAAAAGTATTACTTTTTTTGAGCGTCAATTATATATTGAGGATCTTTACATTTCTTATTTTTTCTAATTCGCCTTGCAACCGAATGACACCCCTAAATATTTAAATAAAATAAATATATCATCACGGTATATTACGCATTGCTGGATGTGCCAATCTGTTTATAAAAATAAAACAACTGCATAGGAACCAATAAGAAATGTTTTCCTATACGAGCATAATAAAATACTCGTATTCATTATAGTTTAATCTTCCTTTAGGTATAAATGTAAAGGTGACGTATTAGTGGCGGCGCCAGGATGTAAATGTAGGGTGGACACAAGGCACAATCAAAAAACGAGTGGGCATCAGGGGGGGGGGTCATAATAGGTCATGTAAATGTAACTGAAAAAAAAGGCGCCGCAGGCAAATTTTTTTTCATTCAAGGACATGCCTTATAATTGAAAGTTACATTTTATCAAGGGATGTGAGCTGATAAACTGAAAATTGAATATCACCTGCACTTCTACTATTATAATAATTATATTTTAACTGACATCCATATTTTGTAATCAACATTAATATTTCAAAAATAAAAATAAAATAAATAAATATATCATCACGGCAAATTACCCATTGCTGGGTGTGCCAATCTGCTTTGTGCGCAGATATCGGTAATGATGAAGATATATTTGTACCATGCGGGCGTTTACCAGGCGTCACCTCACGGGCACTCATTGCTGGCGTGGAGAGTGCATCACAGGGGTCAATTTAGTGCCATTTAAAATATTTGGCGTTGGTCGGGATCGAACCCGGTTCCCCAGATTCGCGACCAGACACTCAGGCACGCGGCAACGAGACCCCATAATATTTCAAAAACAAGCTATAAATATTAACTGAGTAAAATACAATACGTATTTAATTTTATCTTAAATTATAATATTTGCGGTTGTTTGATTTTGTTTTTTTTTATCAATTTATGACTTATGGTAGTTACCCCCATTACCCCGCGTCCCTTGCATTCGCGCCTGGTTAGCACGCGTTTATTTTAATAATAAAGATACGTAGGTATATGGTATTTTTTCATATACACACATGAAACGAAACAAAGACACATATCCATATTCGAATAATTACATATACCGAGTGTTTACTTTTTTATGAATTGCAGGAAATACTGTGGTGAAATTTGCATAAAGCTGTAATTTCTGCCCTATTAATTTCAGAACAAAAGTATAAATACAAATAATGTTCAGAATTAAAAATAAAATGTTATTCACAAATATTTTATATACCAAAATTATTATTTGTATGTTGGTAATGGGTGGGCACTTGAGTGGGCACAAGTCTTTTTCGGGTGGGCACGTGTCTTTTTCGGGTGGGCACGTGGCCACCCTGCCCCCCCCCCTTAGCGCCACCACTGTGACGTATATAAGAAAAAAACCTTCTCACGTTAGGTATATACATCTTATTAAAATTCACAAGTATTTATGAATTTTAATATGGATTATGGATATGAGGTGCGACAAAAATAGAACGAATATGTAGAAGATTTTTATTTACTCAAAAAGAAATAAATAACCAGAATAACAAATTATGAAACAAACTTAACTTACACAAAAAATAAACAGCAAGTATTACATTTTATACTTTGTCCAATTGTTAATTTTTATGAAAGTTGGTTCTTTCAAAGGTGTAAAAATTAGGTTCCAATTCGGATAGTCAGAAACATGACAGATCATTTAACACACTTAGCCATACGATAATAATATTATACATATACATAATATATAGATTAGGTATGTATTTACATTCTACTCCGGTCTCCGGTACACTATGAAAAATAATTATTATCGGAGAGGAGAACTGACTCGAACAGAGTACGAATTCTTGGAAAATTTAGGGGAAGTGGAATTTTTGAAATCTGGCAATACCAAGGTCACCTGTAAGAGATGGTTACAAGGGCCTAATGGTTAGTGATACACACGAGGCGCGACGAGACGAGAAATATAAAATATTGATCTCGTCTCGTTTTCGAAACTGCAATCTCGATCTTGCTCTCGTTCTCGCAAATTTTTTTGGGTTTCGTCTCGTTCTCGCTGTAAAAATAAGCGCTTGCGCACTACGTATTTAAAACGGTATTTACGTATCAGTTGAACTACAAAAGACAAGTTTGCACCAATCGTTCCGTCTTCCGTGTATTTGCAGTCGTATAACTGTAATAAAGAGACGAAGCACTAAATTCTAGTCACCAAATATTTTAATACGAACATCTGCTAATACATTCTGTCATCTGTAAAACTAATTAAACATTAAAAAAATTCTTTTTGTAACTAATAGTTTCTACACTTTATCATTAATTATATGCCACTATTTCAGTAAGATTTACTCATAAAAAAGCACTACACTGGGAACCCGCTGGCAACAAATCGCTCCGCTTCACTCCGTGTTGGCTCCTATCAACGCTTAATATAAGATCCTTTACTTTTCAGGGACGACAAGAATTTTATTAACCGTAGTTTTAACTGTGATGAATTAGGGGCTGAAATGTTGGAGAAAAACTAGTTCTATTAGATGCAAAACCGATTTAGTCTTTATTTTGCATTTCCCCGCTCTGCGACCGATATCATTCGACTCTAGAGACTCAAAAAAAATATAGTCAATTCATATAATTTTCACATTCACGTGTTCTATGCACGAATTATCGTTGACTCCTCTCCCTGTACGGTTCATTTTTCAAGGTTATAAATACTTTTTATCGCGAGACTCTCGCGAGATTTCTCTTTTCATATTACATTTTACATAAAATTACATCATAATGGCATAAGTGCATATTTTATTATATTTTTAATACATATTTTAGGATTCATCAATTTTTGGAACTCTAATAAAGAATAGGTGTATTTGTTTGAAATATTGTATTCATTTGTAATGGAATTTTAAAAATATTTAAAGATTTAATGAAAAATTAATTATACAATCCGCGTATGAAATATAAAACACCGATTCAAAATGCTATATTTGTCTCTTTGGGATATTACAATAAAAATGCAAAGATGCTAACATAATACAGCGCACATAAAGAAAGAGAGAGAGATAGCAAATAAATAGAAATAAATATTGGTAACACAAAACGCGGTCTCCCGCTTTCGGCAGGCATTGGCGGCATACACGTAGCGACGACAGAAAGCGTGGCGCGGATGTTACGAGTACTACCACTTTTGTACACAACCTTAAGGTGAAATCATACCGCAGCGCGCGAATTCAAAATTAGTAAAATGGTTTTTCATTTTTTATTTAAAATTCTGTAATGTAATATGATTTCTTCGTATACACAAATAAAAAGGGGAAAATTTGCCATGAAAAAAAAAATAGTTCCGATTCACCCAAAATATTTTAAATATTATTTTGAATATATCTCCAGTTCAAAACCTACAATTTTGATTAAATTTTCACTAAATATTTATAATAGGGTAAGGAACAAAATATGTGAAAATTAAGAAAAATGATTTTCGAGAACAATTTTAAAAATCCAAAAAACCTATTTTTTTCATACATTTTAATATTTTTCTTCTATACTAAACCTACAATTTTGTTCATACTTTAATATGTTTTGAAGAATATTATTATACATAACATATAAAAAAAAACAAAAATTAAATTTAGGGAACATTCTTAAAAAAAATAAAATGTTTAATTTTATTTATTTTCTCGTCTGTGAAATTCTATTCCTAAAATTTGTTTAGTATTGCGTACTGTACACATTTTTGTATTTCTTAGGCAAGTATTTTAAATATTTATCGTTTAATATAGAAGATATTGATAATTAAAACACATTGGGTACGTATTTTCGTCAAATATCAGCAAGTGGCGCTATGAGTAGACCTAGCGGTGCATAGATGAACTATAATGAAATCGGTGACTTCTTGGAAAATAGGACAATGGGAGCGTTTGGGCAAAGCTTATCGTAGATGGCAGCAATGGACTAGCGTACGACGCCCGGGAATATTTGAATTGGTATCATCAAATTTATAACTTTATAACATGTGAACTATTCAATATATATTATTGTTGAATATTAGCTTTTCACTTTAATTAGTTTGTAATAGTTCATTTTGCACCTTCGTTTGTTTATGTACAAACTTTTGTTATGAGGTTATTTAAAAATTTTGAGAATGTCGGATAAAGATAATTATAATTTGTGGAAATTAGAAACGCTGGAAACTGAATGAAGATGCCGTTGTGCGAATGTACGAGGGAGAAAAAGTGATTTAATATAGAAGCAGGTCATTTTGTTTTGACTGTGTAAGGTGAAATTCAATTGATTTTTTTTTGTTTTGTTTGTTTTGTACTTCGGAGAAAATATTATTGGGACTGCACCTTTTCTCAAAATTCTCCTCGTATTACGTATTCCTGAAAATTTGATATACAAATAATTAACATAAAAAAGTTTTAGATATTTATAAGTTTCACGAAAATCTTACCAGTATCATAACTTTCAGTGAGGAACAGGCCCGCCGCTGTCCGCTTCAGCGCCCGCGTGCGAAACTGACAGTGCCCCCCCCCCCCCTATCCTATTTTTCCTGAATTTGAATTTGGTTAGGTAGTTATGGGAGTACATAAAAAAACAACTTTAATAATCAAACAATTTATTTTAAAGTCTACAATAAAACTTAGATGTACAGGCAAGTACCTACAAAAATTGGGCTCTTCTTGCTTTTATACTTGCGAAATCAGCTATTATTTATCTAGTATCAAAACTATCTAATATTTCAGATTCTATCGAAATAATGGCTAAATTACTCAGTCTTGATTGATGCATAGTTGACCTTAAATAATTCTTAATCAACTTTAACTTAGAAAAAGATCTTTCCCCAGATGCAACTGTAACTGATAGAGTAAGACATATTCTTAACGCTATTGATGTGTTTGGAAAAGTTGACTTTAAATTATTTGTGTAAAGATATTGCAAAAGTGTATGTGGATCGGTAGACTGATTTTCTACAAAATGTAGCTTCAAAGCGTTAATTTGATCAATACCGTCAATGTTAGCTTCATTCCTTGAATCGTCTTTGAGTTTCAGATGTAAATCTTTACAATGTTTCATCAATGTTTCGTTGGGGTTACTAAATAATGTACTACTGAGAAAGCCAAACACGTTGTCTAAAGTTTTTAACTCTTCAAATCTATTTTTTAAGGAAGTTAATGTCTGATTTAGAATTCTAAAAAAAACTCTACTTTGTAATTGATTTTCGGGTCTAATATAACTTCATCGCGTTGTTCATATTGAAGTTGTGTCGGTTTTCTTCTTGGACGAAGTGTATTTAATGGTGGAAAGTTTGTTTCAGCATTTAGTTTTTGTGCCACTTCGGTAGCTTCTTGTAAAATCATTTCAAAATGTTCATCAGTGCGATTATTTGTTAACTTATCGATCAAATTATTTAGCAAATTTATGCATATTTGAGTATTCATTGTGGGACTTTGCATCATTTTACTTAAAGAATTAATTTCGTTCAAAATTTCGTACCAGACTACAACAGAGCAAATAAATTTATAATTTTGAACCTTTAAAGCGAGCGAATGCGCTTTGTGAGTCGTGGCACTATCCCACTTAGACGTATTTTCAGATATTTCAAACAGAGCATCAAATATTTTTTCTAGATGATACCGTAAGGGTTTGATCCTGTGTTTGCCGCCCCCTTGAAGGTGCCGCCCGTGTGCGGTGCACGCCTTGCACGCCCGCACCCGGCGGGCCTGGTGAGGAAATCTATTTTCTCAAAATGCTGAGAACAAACAAATGGCGAGTTTGGAGCATATTTTTTTAATTTTAATTCGTCTAACCATAACTTTCTTTCTATTTTATCTTTCGGCAAACGATGCATGTTTGTTTTACTTTTAAAAACACAATTTTTATTTATGGACCTAACCCTGCTACTTGTGTTGGCGCGAACTATCAATTTTCTTAATAAATTCTGCAAATTTAGTTACACTTTATGCTAGCGCGCTATACTACGTGTACGTATTTCACTTCCAGAAAATACGCTAGTCCAGTGCTGCCATTAATTCGCACAATAGCCACCAAACACTCCCATTGAAGTGAATAACAAGTACATACGTTTAATTTAGTTTTATATATTAAATTTATACGCCGATATTTTAACTTAAAAATTAGAAGTAGGTAATTTTGTTAGAAATTTCCAAAGAAATTAAGTTCTATATGTACGCATTAGTCGTCGGTATTGTTAGTGTTACTATGAATACGAAAAATTTATAAATAGTTCTCAATAATTATTTTCATTAAAAATATATATTTTTTTAATTATTGAATTCAAATTGTAGGTATAGGCTCGTATATGCTTACTTCGTGTTTGTGCTTTATCTAATCATGGAAAAATTACAAATTTATATTAATAAAGTTGATTTGTAAATATATCAATAATGACGGCTTGTGGGTGGGATAACAGGGTATGGTACACAACAAGCAATAACAAAAAATCTGATGTGGCCAACACATAACCTCTCGTCAGATATTTTACCTGGTTGTACGCCTAAAACGAAAAATATGTTTAAATACAAATACATATATTCATGTCTGACTACAAAATAATTATTTTAATATAAATTATGTACAATACATACATTTTCTTTATATTCAATATCCTGAAATTTTCTTTTTCTACTTTCCTTTTCTTTTTCTTTATATTCGTCATTTTTTCGCAAATTCATTTTATATTCTTTTTTACGTATATTCTTTTGCGTTGTTGACTTTTTTTATTTTCATAATCTTCATAATAAGGTACAAATATTTTTGACAGAGGCATACAAATATTTTTGACAGTGACATTTATGTGTCAATTACAAACATTTGAATTTCTTGCCTTGTAGTAGTTTGATCTGAGATTTTTTACATCAAATTATTTTATATGCCTTTCTTTATCTCTAAATCTATAGAAGATATAATAATGAATTTATATTTATCGAATAAAGAATTTAACGTTCTTTAATATAAGTATTTACATAAATTTTCGATAAATAATATTTACATAATTTTTTTCTTGTAACTACTACTTCCGGTTGTCCAATTGTTACCAAAACTGACTGGACTCTTCCGATTATTGTTAGATTGAGGAATCCGTAGTTAAAAATGTCTTAAGTCTTATAGTATTTGAGATAAAGTGAATCCAACATCCACACACACACACACACACATCCACACACACATACGGACATCATCGTAAAAATGTTATAATCGGATTCTAGGGACCTTAAAACGTGCTTATTCATTAAAATCTGGATATGCGATTTTTAGCATGAATACAATACCTCTCTTGGCGAGAGGTAAAAATTGAAGGGAAAAATGCGTACAGCAAGTATATACGGAGTGTCTATTTTTTGTTAAAATTTTAATTTGGCGATATCGCTTTATCTATCAATTTTATAAAAAATGTGTAATGAAGAAAAATGTTCAGAATGAAAATGTGCATCGATGAGTATCAAATTTGTTGTTAAATTGTTTCTTATGTACGAGTTACAAGCAAAAGAAAATGCACGAATTAAGGCAATTATCAAAATGCCTTGAAAAATAAGACAATAATATATATGTTTGATATTTCTGACATATAGGTATTTCATTTGATATTATTATTATTAGAATTTGTGATTAATTTTTTACTTCTAGATTAAATCTTCCTATTATTCTAATAATAATAAAACTTAAAAAATATCAGATACACTGGCTTGCAAAAAAAAATCGCGTACACCTTAAAAATCAAGTAACCGATTTTTGTAATTTTTTAGCTCTGTAAATAATATAAAACTGACAATGTTGTCACTCTCATTACTATTTGATCTATTATGGAGCTAGTTCTTAATTGTGTTTAATTTATCTACTGTTAAATAAATAAATAAATATATCATCACGGTTTATTACCCATTTCTGGGTGTGCCAATCTGCTTTGTACACAGATATCGGTAAATATGATATATAAATTACAAATACCTACATTTCAGAAAAATGAAAGAACCACGTACATATTTAAATTTCTGTTAATTTTGACATCTTAATTGACACTAATGACATTGACAGGTTCAAAATCAATATCGACTCAATACAGCAAAAAATAGGTGTAGGCGATTTTTTTGCAAGCCAGTGTATATCAGAAACAACAATAAACATTTGTATATTATGTTATTAGGAGAAGAAAGCGGTCTTTATGTGTTGAATTCACTTATTGCGGCCGAGGCGCTAGCCAAGGTCAGGCAAACTGGGTAAAATACAAAAAGGGCGTTCTACTCCGAATGACATACACTTATTTTTCTTCAAGTGTTTCAAATAAGTTTTGACATTTTTCTGATTTTTTTTTAATTGTAGAATTTGCAATTCCAGCCAAAGCTTGCTGTGTACACTACAAACAAAAGACGATACAACTGTCAAATAACAATTTTCAATATGATCTGTGTTGCTGTGCTGTAGCGACTACCGCCGCCAACGGTGAATAAACACGCTAACATTTTTTTACTAATACAATAACATTTTTGTATTAGTATGACAATGAATATCTTCTACAGTGTGTGTACAGTAGCATATGGATATAGTAATACGTTTAAAGAAAAAAAATATTGTCTATTTATCATGGTACTCTAATAATTGCCTTAAATCGCATATTTTCATTTGCTTCTAACTTGTACATACGAAATAATTTAACAACAAACTGGATACTCATCCATGCACAAATTTTAACATTAAATTTCTTGTTCGAGAAAAAAAGTAGACACCCGTTATGTTTAATTTAATATTGGATATTAAGTAATTATTTCTCTAATGATAATAGCAATAATAATGAAAGTGCTAATCATCTGTCTCATACTCAGCATTGAATTTCTGAGGCAAAGCTACGGACGAGTACGGAGTAAGGCTAAGGCTAGAGCAGGGAGCCAGGGAGGAACGATAGGATACCTGCTCCCAGTTCTATACGCAGGGCACGTGTTTGGATCTAAGGGCAGGGGTCAAGGAGTGCGACTGTATAGCTGTGCTGCACAGGCGAAAGTACATTTTCTTTTGTAGCTTGTATAAATAAATAAAATAGAAATTTTATATGCTATTTTTCTAAAATTTATTTTAACATACATAATATTATGATACTAGCCAAAAAATAAATACCCGTATTTTTTTTCAATCGATTAATTATTTGTAGTTTATGAGAAAACAATTATTATTAAAAATTTGGGGAAGGGATATGTAGACTGAGAGGAAAATTGATAGTTATAGCCACCTGTCGCCTTGCCACATGTCACAACATAATCAGGACGCTGGTCTATAACTACCTTCTTCCATCCCAGTCCATCTGTCTTCTTCAGTGTTATGTAATAATAATACTCTAATTTTGCTAGCCATTTCAGATTTGGAATGCAAAGCTCGTTAAGAGGCACCTAAAATTCATTTCTAACAATCCATTGCATAGTTCTATGAATGCACGAGCACACATTTGTAGAATATTATAACGATACTCAAGTGTATGGAGATTCTAGATTTATAATTGGTGTCATTATAAGATCATAAAACGTACCCGGAATTATATAAAAACATAATTTGATTTATATCATCTAAGTACTGATACACCACACATAAGTAACAGTGACAGACACAGTTTCGTGTGCGAATGATACTTTCAACTTATTCATACCCATGCGATGTAATTGCGCACGGAATATTCGTCTACGACCACACGATTTCGTTTCAAGAATACCAATATGCAGTTCGCATGCGCATCTCTCCCACTTACGTATGCGAAAAATTTCAAGAATCGGGCCCCTGGGCTGCGCTAATTTCGTTATTGTGAACGCTAAACTACATATGCCAAGCTTTCTGCGCTAATCGTAACTACTAATACTAACCATTAATTTCGTGTTGTGAATGAGGTTTAAGTGATCTCAAGAGAGTACTGGAAGAACGGGATATGGAAACAACAGGAAGGAAATCAGTGCTTCAAGAAAGACTTCGGCAAGCATTACTAGATTCTAGTGAAAATCCTGATGATTACTTATTCGACCTATCCGAAATTGGTAAACTAAAAGAAGAAATGACAGAAACATTAGAACAAAAATTAACAGAAAATTCTAAAACATTGGCGCAAAAAGTCGAACAAAAATTTGAGTAAAGTTCTAGAAAATCAGAAGAATGTTGCAGAACACTAAAAGAAGAATTAAAACAAGAAATGGCAGATAATTCTAGAAAAGCGGATGAAAATTCTAGAACATTAAAAGAAGAATTAATGGGACATTTTAGAAGTTTAGAAGAAAAATTAATGGAAAGTTCTAGAAAAACAGAAGAAAATTCTAGAACACTAGAACAAAAACTAAAATAAAATTCTAGAAGTTTAGAACAGAAGTTAGAGG
Source organism: Harpalus rubripes (assembly GCA_963082715.1). Classification (NCBI taxonomy): domain Eukaryota; kingdom Metazoa; phylum Arthropoda; class Insecta; order Coleoptera; family Carabidae; genus Harpalus; species Harpalus rubripes. The sequence continues at coordinate 42,842,942 of OY720449.1, forward strand.
AGAATTCTAGAATAACTTAAGAAGACTTGAAGAATTTAAACGATAAGTACGACAAGAAGATTGAAGAATTATAGGAAAAGATCACTAAAATTACATTGTCGTCAATGTTGAATTCCGATGTAGTGAATGCAAGTTTACAAGGAAAGCATTAAACCCTGATATTAGTACAATATTGCACATTAAAACGGCGGGATTTGATGGAAATCTTCGTGACCGAAACTATTTAAAACAATTTGAAGCGGCTGCGAAAGCACGTAACTGGACGTCTACAGAGAAGGCTATAGCGTTGGCTGTCTCGTTGCGTGGGAAAGCCATCTACATCCTACAAACGCTGACGGAAGAAGAACAAGAAGACTACGACCAACTAGTCAGGCGGTTGGACATGCGGTATGGTAATGCACACCTGGAGTAGGTGCACCAGACGCAACTGAGGAACCGCTATTAGAGTTCAAAAGAAAGCCTTCAAGAATTTGTAGACGACGTAGCTCGTTTGCTTCGTCCCGCACATCCTGCAGCTCCTGACAGCGTTTTGAAATGCCTGGCCATTCAAGCATTCATCTACGGAGTTTGAGACAGCAAAACGCAGCAAGCACTGCGATTGGCCCTCCCAAAAATATTAATTGACGCACTCTAATATGCACTAAAACATGAAGCTGCCAAACAAGCTTCACGTAACCAATCGCTAGTGCGAAATATTGATGCTGCACTCATTACAGTGTGTAAAGTGTCACTTTTCAAGCACTAGTGCGTGAAAAATACTTTTCACGCACTAGTGCTTGAAAAGTAAATAAGCGTTGCTAGGCAACATTAAAATTTGGTTAATTTACCTGTCAAGTATATAATTAGGTAGTAAATAATAATGAAAGTAATAAAATTTATTGAGAAATATGAATATATGTGCAATAAATAAAAGGCCTTCAAGTTCCAATATTCCTTATTTAATTATATTGAGGACGTTTCGAGCTAAATCCGCTCATCATCAGCAACTAACAAATTTTCAAGTTGAGTATTATAAATAAATACATAAATGTTTATAGTATTGAAGCAACTGCAAGTTGGCAGTTGTTAATGGACCGTCAGCGGCTTGTTGCATTGTTGAGTTGGGGGCCCATGCTCCACCTGACTACGTTGAATATAATTCACATGTAATTTCATAATTTTGGATAATGTACAACAATGTAATTCTGCTTCAATACTATAAACATTTATGTATTTATTTATAATACTCAACTTGAAAATTTGTTAGTTGCTGATGATGAGCGGATTTAGCTCGAAACGTTCTCAATATAATTAAATAAGGAATATTGGAACTTGAAGGCCTTTTATTTATTGCACATTATCAACATGGTTCCCTCATACAACATTTAAATTCAAATATGAATATACATATAAATGAAACAAATCTAATATTTTTTAACAGATTGAGTACTAATCTAATTTTTAAGAACATTAACATTTTTTTGACATGTATTCTAACCTAACCTAATTTTTAATATTAATATTAAATGTACAATTTGTACATTATAAAAGACTAATCATCGTCTGTCTGAGAGTCTTCCAAGTGTTTAAGTTACATTTTGTACAGTGTTATGAGAAACAGTACTAACAGTATTTGAAGCTGCTGGATGCCTGTACACTCAGTATTATGAGAAACATCAATACCATTTCGGTTGTAGGAAAAATGTTGTATGCAACACGTGTGTAAAATAGTATTTTTTGTCTCGTGCTACAATTTCCGCATTCAGTTGCGCCTCATGCGTAAAACATCGCACTCGACCAAAAAAGTACTACTTTACACACTTGTTACATAAATAATTATGTTGTGTGTGTCGCCGATTACAACTATTACAAAGATAGTTATATGAGTAGATTATTTATGAATATTGTTTGTTTTTATTTGCTCCCAATTTATTATACTATTATTTTTATTACATTATCAAAATTGTTTCACATTTATATATTTTTGTATTATCTATAGGGCGCGAGCAGACACGTGACTCGAGGGACCTTAACGTGCTTAGAATCAGCTGATTTGTGTGCGTATGTCATTTTGACAAGAACAATGTCATGTTGACAAGACCAATGTTTTGACTTATTTTGGTTTTTGACTGCTAAAGTGTTATTATTTTTAATTACATGTGTTTTACTACCTAAAAATGTAAAATATTAACATTTTAGCAATTCAAAATCAAAATAAGTCATAACATTGGTCTTGTCAAATTGATATGCGCACACAAATCAGCTGATCCCAAGCAAGTCAAGGTCGCTCGAGTCACGTGTCTGCTCGCGCTCTATAGGTAAATAAATACTTAATAAGTATTTTCTTTATTCCTATTACTTTTTATCTATTAAAAATAATCCTTTTTACTTTCTTAATCTATATATAGAATAGAATTTTTGTAACCGTGCTTTTTTTACTCTGGAAATTGTGATAAATATTAATATTAACGTTTTAAACCTTATTTAACCTGGAATGGAAACTGTGTTTGATTTGTTTTAATTTGGGCAAGTATATTTACTCATATTTCAATCAATTTTAAAAAGTATGTTAAATTTTTGAGTTAATTAGATACCTGGGTACTGTCGTCATACACATTTTTATTTAAATATAAGAAATGTCAAAAAATTTCTTAATCCGCCACTGTATAGGTAAGTGCCATTAGAAAATAATATCCATGAACCAAACATTTTATATTTAATGAATTTTTTTAAATTTTATATGAAAATTTACAATCTATCACATTTTTTGTAAATATTGTAATACAATTATCAAGAGAGGGATTAAGTCCACTGACATTTACCCAAATCTTAAACAGAATGAGATAAAAATTTAGCGGAAATGAATGAAAACAGATCGCTTTTTAAACCGTCGTTTTTCATTTCCGGTTAAAGAACAATTTCACGAGTAAATGTTGCCACAAAACGAGCGAGGCAAGAATTGAGGTCGGTCTTGTCTTGGTCTTGACTTAGTCTCGAGTACATTATGCCTTTGCATATGTGGTGGAAAATTTGGAAATACAAGTGCTGAGTTTTGTTTTAACTTTTATATATGTTCCAGGCCTTTTCAAATAATCAGTTTCAAGAAAATGATCACTGCAAATTTTTGATGATTGTATGTGTGAAATCTTTTCTTTTTATGACATCTATCCACAATCGTAATATACCACTATTATTAAAAGGAGATTTGTAAAATATGTAAAACAATAGTATGAATGAATATGCACACTTATATATGAATAATAATACTTCTATGCCTATTTGTGCACCCAAAAGCACTTCAGAAAACGGCATATTACCTTTTATTATTTTATTAGGAACACAACACAAACACCCCTTTATTCAAGAAAACTACCACATACTGCAAAAATGGACCAACGAACGTTTGACGTTTTGCACTTCCTGTAAATGGCGCCGTATCCCCACCACTTGTTAAACGTATGTCAGCTATCCAGTATTTTATTAGAACAACCTTGGAAATAAATCGTGTACCAAACCTTATTTCCTTTTGGGCGGAGCCAAAATTGAATTTGAAATATGACATTGAAAACATAACTAACATCCCTCGTAGCGTAAGATTTTGCCTCGGACTCGGATTTAACTGTTTTGAGGTAAAGAGATGCGGCTTTTGCTTTTCCAATATCTGAATTTTATAATCCTAAAGCCTATAGTAATACGCGTACAGTACAAATATGTGTTTTCCCTTTCAAATTCTTACCTCATTAATAACCGGCAGATTATAAATTTCCAATGTTTGTGAAGCTATTCTTTGGAATATGCCGTCCTTATGAAACATTTAGATAAATTTATTTCAAATAAAAAAACAATAATATTAATAATATAATTTCTTTAATTGTGTCAGCTCCTACATGGTATGGTGAAACTTATTATTCATTTTAATTATTGAAATGCTTGGTTTTTAGTTTTACAATTATTTAATTATTTAGATATCGAATTAAATAATTGTGAAGCAAGGAACCAAGTATTTCAATAATTAAAATAAATAATATATTTACAATTATTAAAAAGTACTATATTTATATCAACACCAATATATTTTCCTATATGGGGAACAAAAATGATACTATTTCATTCGGTTGCCAAATTTATGGGCCGATGTATCAAAATAACTATTCGGTGAGCCGTTGATAATATTTATTATGCATGAAAAATAATAATATATTTACCATTTAATAATAATAATAATAATAATAATAATAATAATAATAATAATAATAATAATAATAATAATAATAATAATAATAATAATAATAATAATAATAATAATAATAATAATAATAATAATAATAATAATAATAATAATAATAATAATAATAATAATAATAATAATAATAATAATAATAATAATAATAATAATAATAATAATAATAATAATAATAATAATAATAATAATAATAATAATAATAATAATAATAATAATAATAATAATAATAATAATAATAATAATAATAATAATAATAATAATAATAATAATAATAATAATAATAATAATAATAATAATAATAATAATAATAATAATAATAATAATAATAATAATAATAATAATAATAATAATAATAATAATAATAATAATAATAATAATAATAATAATAATAATAATAATAATAATAATAATAATAATAATAATAATAATAATAATAATAATAATAATAATAATAATAATAATAATAATAATAATAATAATCGAATAAAGAATTTAACGTTCTTTAATATAAGTATTTACATAAATTTTCGATAAATAATATTTACATAATTTTTTTCTTGTAACTACTACTTCCGGTTGTCCAATTGTTACCAAAACTGACTGGACTCTTCCGATTATTGTTAGATTGAGGAATCCGTAGTTAAAAATGTCTTAAGTCTTATAGTATTTGAGATAAAGTGAATCCAACATCCACACACACACACACACACATCCACACACACATACGGACATCATCGTAAAAATGTTATAATCGGATTCTAGGGACCTTAAAACGTGCTTATTCATTAAAATCTGGATATGCGATTTTTAGCATGAATACAATACCTCTCTTGGCGAGAGGTAAAAATTGAAGGGAAAAATGCGTACAGCAAGTATATACGGAGTGTCTATTTTTTGTTAAAATTTTAATTTGGCGATATCGCTTTATCTATCAATTTTATAAAAAATGTGTAATGAAGAAAAATGTTCAGAATGAAAATGTGCATCGATGAGTATCAAATTTGTTGTTAAATTGTTTCTTATGTACGAGTTACAAGCAAAAGAAAATGCACGAATTAAGGCAATTATCAAAATGCCTTGAAAAATAAGACAATAATATATATGTTTGATATTTCTGACATATAGGTATTTCATTTGATATTATTATTATTAGAATTTGTGATTAATTTTTTACTTCTAGATTAAATCTTCCTATTATTCTAATAATAATAAAACTTAAAAAATATCAGATACACTGGCTTGCAAAAAAAAATCGCGTACACCTTAAAAATCAAGTAACCGATTTTTGTAATTTTTTAGCTCTGTAAATAATATAAAACTGACAATGTTGTCACTCTCATTACTATTTGATCTATTATGGAGCTAGTTCTTAATTGTGTTTAATTTATCTACTGTTAAATAAATAAATAAATATATCATCACGGTTTATTACCCATTTCTGGGTGTGCCAATCTGCTTTGTACACAGATATCGGTAAATATGATATATAAATTACAAATACCTACATTTCAGAAAAATGAAAGAACCACGTACATATTTAAATTTCTGTTAATTTTGACATCTTAATTGACACTAATGACATTGACAGGTTCAAAATCAATATCGACTCAATACAGCAAAAAATAGGTGTAGGCGATTTTTTTGCAAGCCAGTGTATATCAGAAACAACAATAAACATTTGTATATTATGTTATTAGGAGAAGAAAGCGGTCTTTATGTGTTGAATTCACTTATTGCGGCCGAGGCGCTAGCCAAGGTCAGGCAAACTGGGTAAAATACAAAAAGGGCGTTCTACTCCGAATGACATACACTTATTTTTCTTCAAGTGTTTCAAATAAGTTTTGACATTTTTCTGATTTTTTTTTAATTGTAGAATTTGCAATTCCAGCCAAAGCTTGCTGTGTACACTACAAACAAAAGACGATACAACTGTCAAATAACAATTTTCAATATGATCTGTGTTGCTGTGCTGTAGCGACTACCGCCGCCAACGGTGAATAAACACGCTAACATTTTTTTACTAATACAATAACATTTTTGTATTAGTATGACAATGAATATCTTCTACAGTGTGTGTACAGTAGCATATGGATATAGTAATACGTTTAAAGAAAAAAAATATTGTCTATTTATCATGGTACTCTAATAATTGCCTTAAATCGCATATTTTCATTTGCTTCTAACTTGTACATACGAAATAATTTAACAACAAACTGGATACTCATCCATGCACAAATTTTAACATTAAATTTCTTGTTCGAGAAAAAAAGTAGACACCCGTTATGTTTAATTTAATATTGGATATTAAGTAATTATTTCTCTAATGATAATAGCAATAATAATGAAAGTGCTAATCATCTGTCTCATACTCAGCATTGAATTTCTGAGGCAAAGCTACGGACGAGTACGGAGTAAGGCTAAGGCTAGAGCAGGGAGCCAGGGAGGAACGATAGGATACCTGCTCCCAGTTCTATACGCAGGGCACGTGTTTGGATCTAAGGGCAGGGGTCAAGGAGTGCGACTGTATAGCTGTGCTGCACAGGCGAAAGTACATTTTCTTTTGTAGCTTGTATAAATAAATAAAATAGAAATTTTATATGCTATTTTTCTAAAATTTATTTTAACATACATAATATTATGATACTAGCCAAAAAATAAATACCCGTATTTTTTTTCAATCGATTAATTATTTGTAGTTTATGAGAAAACAATTATTATTAAAAATTTGGGGAAGGGATATGTAGACTGAGAGGAAAATTGATAGTTATAGCCACCTGTCGCCTTGCCACATGTCACAACATAATCAGGACGCTGGTCTATAACTACCTTCTTCCATCCCAGTCCATCTGTCTTCTTCAGTGTTATGTAATAATAATACTCTAATTTTGCTAGCCATTTCAGATTTGGAATGCAAAGCTCGTTAAGAGGCACCTAAAATTCATTTCTAACAATCCATTGCATAGTTCTATGAATGCACGAGCACACATTTGTAGAATATTATAACGATACTCAAGTGTATGGAGATTCTAGATTTATAATTGGTGTCATTATAAGATCATAAAACGTACCCGGAATTATATAAAAACATAATTTGATTTATATCATCTAAGTACTGATACACCACACATAAGTAACAGTGACAGACACAGTTTCGTGTGCGAATGATACTTTCAACTTATTCATACCCATGCGATGTAATTGCGCACGGAATATTCGTCTACGACCACACGATTTCGTTTCAAGAATACCAATATGCAGTTCGCATGCGCATCTCTCCCACTTACGTATGCGAAAAATTTCAAGAATCGGGCCCCTGGGCTGCGCTAATTTCGTTATTGTGAACGCTAAACTACATATGCCAAGCTTTCTGCGCTAATCGTAACTACTAATACTAACCATTAATTTCGTGTTGTGAATGAGGTTTAAGTGATCTCAAGAGAGTACTGGAAGAACGGGATATGGAAACAACAGGAAGGAAATCAGTGCTTCAAGAAAGACTTCGGCAAGCATTACTAGATTCTAGTGAAAATCCTGATGATTACTTATTCGACCTATCCGAAATTGGTAAACTAAAAGTAGAAATGACAGAAACATTAGAACAAAAATTAACAGAAAATTCTAAAACATTGGCGCAAAAAGTCGAACAAAAATTTGAGTAAAGTTCTAGAAAATCAGAAGAATGTTGCAGAACACTAAAAGAAGAATTAAAACAAGAAATGGCAGATAATTCTAGAAAAGCGGATGAAAATTCTAGAACATTAAAAGAAGAATTAATGGGACATTTTAGAAGTTTAGAAGAAAAATTAATGGAAAGTTCTAGAAAAACAGAAGAAAATTCTAGAACACTAGAACAAAAACTAAAATAAAATTCTAGAAGTTTAGAACAGAAGTTAGAGGAGAATTCTAGAATAACTTAAGAAGACTTGAAGAATTTAAACGATAAGTACGACAAGAAGATTGAAGAATTATAGGAAAAGATCACTAAAATTACATTGTCGTCAATGTTGAATTCCGATGTAGTGAATGCAAGTTTACAAGGAAAGCATTAAACCCTGATATTAGTACAATATTGCACATTAAAACGGCGGGATTTGATGGAAATCTTCGTGACCGAAACTATTTAAAACAATTTGAAGCGGCTGCGAAAGCACGTAACTGGACGTCTACAGAGAAGGCTATAGCGTTGGCTGTCTCGTTGCGTGGGAAAGCCATCTACATCCTACAAACGCTGACGGAAGAAGAACAAGAAGACTACGACCAACTAGTCAGGCGGTTGGACATGCGGTATGGTAATGCACACCTGGAGTAGGTGCACCAGACGCAACTGAGGAACCGCTATTAGAGTTCAAAAGAAAGCCTTCAAGAATTTGTAGACGACGTAGCTCGTTTGCTTCGTCCCGCACATCCTGCAGCTCCTGACAGCGTTTTGAAATGCCTGGCCATTCAAGCATTCATCTACGGAGTTTGAGACAGCAAAACGCAGCAAGCACTGCGATTGGCCCTCCCAAAAATATTAATTGACGCACTCTAATATGCACTAAAACATGAAGCTGCCAAACAAGCTTCACGTAACCAATCGCTAGTGCGAAATATTGATGCTGCACTCATTACAGTGTGTAAAGTGTCACTTTTCAAGCACTAGTGCGTGAAAAATACTTTTCACGCACTAGTGCTTGAAAAGTAAATAAGCGTTGCTAGGCAACATTAAAATTTGGTTAATTTACCTGTCAAGTATATAATTAGGTAGTAAATAATAATGAAAGTAATAAAATTTATTGAGAAATATGAATATATGTGCAATAAATAAAAGGCCTTCAAGTTCCAATATTCCTTATTTAATTATATTGAGGACGTTTCGAGCTAAATCCGCTCATCATCAGCAACTAACAAATTTTCAAGTTGAGTATTATAAATAAATACATAAATGTTTATAGTATTGAAGCAACTGCAAGTTGGCAGTTGTTAATGGACCGTCAGCGGCTTGTTGCATTGTTGAGTTGGGGGCCCATGCTCCACCTGACTACGTTGAATATAATTCACATGTAATTTCATAATTTTGGATAATGTACAACAATGTAATTCTGCTTCAATACTATAAACATTTATGTATTTATTTATAATACTCAACTTGAAAATTTGTTAGTTGCTGATGATGAGCGGATTTAGCTCGAAACGTTCTCAATATAATTAAATAAGGAATATTGGAACTTGAAGGCCTTTTATTTATTGCACATTATCAACATGGTTCCCTCATACAACATTTAAATTCAAATATGAATATACATATAAATGAAACAAATCTAATATTTTTTAACAGATTGAGTACTAATCTAATTTTTAAGAACATTAACATTTTTTTGACATGTATTCTAACCTAACCTAATTTTTAATATTAATATTAAATGTACAATTTGTACATTATAAAAGACTAATCATCGTCTGTCTGAGAGTCTTCCAAGTGTTTAAGTTACATTTTGTACAGTGTTATGAGAAACAGTACTAACAGTATTTGAAGCTGCTGGATGCCTGTACACTCAGTATTATGAGAAACATCAATACCATTTCGGTTGTAGGAAAAATGTTGTATGCAACACGTGTGTAAAATAGTATTTTTTGTCTCGTGCTACAATTTCCGCATTCAGTTGCGCCTCATGCGTAAAACATCGCACTCGACCAAAAAAGTACTACTTTACACACTTGTTACATAAATAATTATGTTGTGTGTGTCGCCGATTACAACTATTACAAAGATAGTTATATGAGTAGATTATTTATGAATATTGTTTGTTTTTATTTGCTCCCAATTTATTATACTATTATTTTTATTACATTATCAAAATTGTTTCACATTTATATATTTTTGTATTATCTATAGGGCGCGAGCAGACACGTGACTCGAGGGACCTTAACGTGCTTAGAATCAGCTGATTTGTGTGCGTATGTCATTTTGACAAGAACAATGTCATGTTGACAAGACCAATGTTTTGACTTATTTTGGTTTTTGACTGCTAAAGTGTTATTATTTTTAATTACATGTGTTTTACTACCTAAAAATGTAAAATATTAACATTTTAGCAATTCAAAATCAAAATAAGTCATAACATTGGTCTTGTCAAATTGATATGCGCACACAAATCAGCTGATCCCAAGCAAGTCAAGGTCGCTCGAGTCACGTGTCTGCTCGCGCTCTATAGGTAAATAAATACTTAATAAGTATTTTCTTTATTCCTATTACTTTTTATCTATTAAAAATAATCCTTTTTACTTTCTTAATCTATATATAGAATAGAATTTTTGTAACCGTGCTTTTTTTACTCTGGAAATTGTGATAAATATTAATATTAACGTTTTAAACCTTATTTAACCTGGAATGGAAACTGTGTTTGATTTGTTTTAATTTGGGCAAGTATATTTACTCATATTTCAATCAATTTTAAAAAGTATGTTAAATTTTTGAGTTAATTAGATACCTGGGTACTGTCGTCATACACATTTTTATTTAAATATAAGAAATGTCAAAAAATTTCTTAATCCGCCACTGTATAGGTAAGTGCCATTAGAAAATAATATCCATGAACCAAACATTTTATATTTAATGAATTTTTTTAAATTTTATATGAAAATTTACAATCTATCACATTTTTTGTAAATATTGTAATACAATTATCAAGAGAGGGATTAAGTCCACTGACATTTACCCAAATCTTAAACAGAATGAGATAAAAATTTAGCGGAAATGAATGAAAACAGATCGCTTTTTAAACCGTCGTTTTTCATTTCCGGTTAAAGAACAATTTCACGAGTAAATGTTGCCACAAAACGAGCGAGGCAAGAATTGAGGTCGGTCTTGTCTTGGTCTTGACTTAGTCTCGAGTACATTATGCCTTTGCATATGTGGTGGAAAATTTGGAAATACAAGTGCTGAGTTTTGTTTTAACTTTTATATATGTTCCAGGCCTTTTCAAATAATCAGTTTCAAGAAAATGATCACTGCAAATTTTTGATGATTGTATGTGTGAAATCTTTTCTTTTTATGACATCTATCCACAATCGTAATATACCACTATTATTAAAAGGAGATTTGTAAAATATGTAAAACAATAGTATGAATGAATATGCACACTTATATATGAATAATAATACTTCTATGCCTATTTGTGCACCCAAAAGCACTTCAGAAAACGGCATATTACCTTTTATTATTTTATTAGGAACACAACACAAACACCCCTTTATTCAAGAAAACTACCACATACTGCAAAAATGGACCAACGAACGTTTGACGTTTTGCACTTCCTGTAAATGGCGCCGTATCCCCACCACTTGTTAAACGTATGTCAGCTATCCAGTATTTTATTAGAACAACCTTGGAAATAAATCGTGTACCAAACCTTATTTCCTTTTGGGCGGAGCCAAAATTGAATTTGAAATATGACATTGAAAACATAACTAACATCCCTCGTAGCGTAAGATTTTGCCTCGGACTCGGATTTAACTGTTTTGAGGTAAAGAGATGCGGCTTTTGCTTTTCCAATATCTGAATTTTATAATCCTAAAGCCTATAGTAATACGCGTACAGTACAAATATGTGTTTTCCCTTTCAAATTCTTACCTCATTAATAACCGGCAGATTATAAATTTCCAATGTTTGTGAAGCTATTCTTTGGAATATGCCGTCCTTATGAAACATTTAGATAAATTTATTTCAAATAAAAAAACAATAATATTAATAATATAATTTCTTTAATTGTGTCAGCTCCTACATGGTATGGTGAAACTTATTATTCATTTTAATTATTGAAATGCTTGGTTTTTAGTTTTACAATTATTTAATTATTTAGATATCGAATTAAATAATTGTGAAGCAAGGAACCAAGTATTTCAATAATTAAAATAAATAATATATTTACAATTATTAAAAAGTACTATATTTATATCAACACCAATATATTTTCCTATATGGGGAACAAAAATGATACTATTTCATTCGGTTGCCAAATTTATGGGCCGATGTATCAAAATAACTATTCGGTGAGCCGTTGATAATATTTATTATGCATGAAAAATAATAATATATTTACCATTTAATAATAATAATAATAATAATAATAATAATAATAATAATAATAATAATAATAATAATAATAATAATAATAATAATAATAATAATAATAATAATAATAATAATAATAATAATAATAATAATAATAATAATAATAATAATAATAATAATAATAATAATAATAATAATAATAATAATAATAATAATAATAATAATAATAATAATAATAATAATAATAATAATAATAATAATAATAATAATAATAATAATAATAATAATAATAATAATAATAATAATAATAATAATAATAATAATAATAATAATAATAATAATAATAATAATAATAATAATAATAATAATAATAATAATAATAATAATAATAATAATAATAATAATAATAATAATAATAATAATAATAATAATAATAATAATAATAATAATAATAATAATAATAATAATAATAATAATAATAATAATAATAATAATAATAATAATAATAATAATAATAATAATAATAATAATAATAATAATAATAATAATAATAATAATAATAATAATAATAATAATAATAATAATAATAATAATAATAATAATAATAATAATAATAATAATAATAATAATAATAATAATAATAATAATAATAATAATAATAATAATAATAATAATAATAATAATAATAATAATAATAATAATAATAATAATAATAATAATAATAATAATAATAATAATAATAATAATAATAATAATAATAATAATAATAATAATAATAATAATAATAATAATAATAATAATAATAATAATAATAATAATAATAATAATAATAATAATAATAATAATAATAATAATAATAATAATAATAATAATAATAATAATAATAATAATAATAATAATAATAATAATAATAATAATAATAATAATAATAATAATAATAATAATAATAATAATAATAATAATAATAATAATAATAATAATAATAATAATAATAATAATAATAATAATAATAATAATAATAATAATAATAATAATAATAATAATAATAATAATAATAATAATAATAATAATAATAATAATAATAATAATAATAATAATAATAATAATAATAATAATAATAATAATAATAATAATAATAATAATAATAATAATAATAATAATAATAATAATAATAATAATAATAATAATAATAATAATAATAATAATAATAATAATAATAATAATAATAATAATAATAATAATAATAATAATAATAATAATAATAATAATAATAATAATAATAATAATAATAATAATAATAATAATAATAATAATAATAATAATAATAATAATAATAATAATAATAATAATAATAATAATAATAATAATAATAATAATAATAATAATAATAATAATAATAATAATAATAATAATAATAATAATAATAATAATAATAATAATAATAATAATAATAATAATAATAATAATAATAATAATAATAATAATAATAATAATAATAATAATAATAATAATAATAATAATAATAATAATAATAATAATAATAATAATAATAATAATAATAATAATAATAATAATAATAATAATAATAATAATAATAATAATAATAATAATAATAATAATAATAATAATAATAATAATAATAATAATAATAATAATAATAATAATAATAATAATAATAATAATAATAATAATAATAATAATAATAATAATAATAATAATAATAATAATAATAATAATAATAATAATAATAATAATAATAATAATAATAATAATAATAATAATAATAATAATAATAATAATAATAATAATAATAATAATAATAATAATAATAATAATAATAATAATAATAATAATAATAATAATAATAATAATAATAATAATAATAATAATAATAATAATAATAATAATAATAATAATAATAATAATAATAATAATAATAATAATAATAATAATAATAATAATAATAATAATAATAATAATAATAATAATAATAATAATAATAATAATAATAATAATAATAATAATAATAATAATAATAATAATAATAATAATAATAATAATAATAATAATAATAATAATAATAATAATAATAATAATAATAATAATAATAATAATAATAATAATAATAATAATAATAATAATAATAATAATAATAATAATAATAATAATAATAATAATAATAATAATAATAATAATAATAATAATAATAATAATAATAATAATAATAATAATAATAATAATAATAATAATAATAATAATAATAATAATAATAATAATAATAATAATAATAATAATAATAATAATAATAATAATAATAATAATAATAATAATAATAATATGTCAAAGTAGAATATTTTAAGTTTCAAATATTTAGTTTATAAGTGTGGCACGTACGCATGAGATTAGCTTTCATCAGGTCGAAGCGTAAACAAAGATAATAGACCAGCGAGGGTTTGTTTTGTTTATATGTTTGGTGGAGCGAAGGGATGTGACTGAGACGCAGACGGCTGAGGTAACATTCTTCATTCTCTTGTTAACATTTGTGTCGAGTGTTTGATATTTGGTGTGTGATACTGTGACAAAGGAATATTGAATAAAAAGGTGAGTGGTACCGTAGTGGCTTGTATTTTCCTTATATTGCAATTGGCTATTAAGTTCAGTAATATATTAATAACCGTATGATTGGTGATGAACAAATGTGTGGTACCGTATATTGGAGTATAAAGGTCAGTTGCGGTGCTCCCTGGCCCATCGTAGGGATCGAGATAGATTCGTTTGTTACCCTATCTCGGGCCTCCTGTTGAGGTACAACGTGGGAAGAGCTAGTTGCGGTGCTCCCTAGTGCATCGAGGGATTTTAGATCAGTTGCTGTAACCACTGATCGGCGAATGTTGTGAGATTGTTTCTTATTTAATTAATTATGTTGAGAGTTAGTGATATTAACCACGTCTGTACTACTCACTGAATTATTTATATTCACAGACGGTTTTATTTACAGAATCTGACCGCCCCCATCACTGACGAGTCGCAGTGGCCTGACTACTAACCTGACACCCTAATCTGTATCACATTATTATTACTATTATTTTTATTATCTTGTTTATTAGATTTACACTTGAATGTAATCATATTATACATTATAAACTTACTCAATCACCTCATCATCATCATTTTATAACATCTCAGAAAGTGGGATCTGAACTTGAAAAATCGTTATTTAAATCGAAAACGTAAAATCTAGTATCCGTCTATATCAGTTTAAATTAATCAC
This sequence comes from Harpalus rubripes, assembly GCA_963082715.1. Lineage (NCBI taxonomy): Eukaryota > Metazoa > Arthropoda > Insecta > Coleoptera > Carabidae > Harpalus > Harpalus rubripes. The sequence goes on from OY720449.1 coordinate 42,858,488, forward strand.
ATCAATACCAAACCATCAATAATGAGTAAAAGACGGGGATCTCGCAAAAATATTTCTCAGTTAGTGAATCATGACGAAAACAACGCTATCGCTACTATTGTGCCTAATTCAGAGGCAACTGATCAGTCAACTACCACTGCAAGTAGTAATAACTCGCATGTTTCCGAAGATTTGCAAGTCATATCAAATATGATGTTGCAACTAACTCAAAATGTTTCCAATATGCAACAAAACCTAGCTTCGACCTCCTCTGGATGTAATACTAATAACATGGGGCGTGAAAATCTACCGTATTTCGATCCAGAAAATAAAACACAAACAATGGAGAAATGGCTCAAGACAGTAGACGAATTATCATATGTTTGTGGTTGGGATGAACGAGCTAAGATAATTAATGCGACTGCAAAATTAAAAGGATTGGCAAAAACCTGGTATGAATCATTATCAAGTATAAACCATGACTGGACAACTTGGAAGAAAATGTTGATTGAGGCATTCCCGAGTCGCGTAGATTACTGGCAACAAATCAATGAAATGGTACGAAGGTACAAAATCCCCAACGAGACGTATCTTCACTATTATTACGAAAAACTGTCAATGTTACACTCACTACAAATTTTCGGGAGTAATGCGGTATCTTGTATCATCGGAGGCATTACTGATCCTATGGTACAAGCTGCTGCCAGAGCTGGACAATATTCAACACCAGAACAATTATTTAACTTCCTCAGAACTACAAAGGATAGAGCAGAATATACCAGATCCGATAAATACATACAGAAATATAATAAGCGATCGACTCATCCGGGTTTAAATACAAAAACGAAAGAGTCACAACATCCAACGCGTCCAACCACTTCAACTAACCGTTTCCAAACTCGTTCCAAATTAGTTTGTTTTGGCTGCCAGCGTCCAGGACATCGCCGATCAGAATGTTCAAACTTCAATCGAAACTCATCAGCTCCAACTCCTAAAGCAGGAAATCAAGGAAAAGGTGAATCTATTAATTTTAATTTCATTACTAAAGTAGATAGTAAATATTTTAAGAATGTGAGGTTGAATGATTGTGAAATCCGGGCATTTATTGATCTGGGGGCAACATGTAATACTATACAACAAACAGTAGCAGAGAAATTATTACTAACACCGGATGTCACAAATAAACGAGTAATTCGTGGTTTTGCCGATGGATGTACCGACACTGTTGGACTACTAACAAAACAAAAATTACAAGTTGACCAAGTAACTGATTTACAAGATATTCATGTGGTACCGGATCAGGTTCAACAAATATCAATGATTATTGGTCAACCATTCACAGAACTTCCAAATGTGCACATCATAAAGAATCATAATAATTTATCAATATTTAATACTAAAACAATGATAACATCACTACCGTCATGTAAAAATGAAAAAGTAATTTTCAGAACAGTAGAGGAAGTAATCATACCACCAGGATACGTTGGTCACATAAAAACAATTGCTGATAAACAGGGTGATGTCTTCATTGAAACAAGTCATAGAAATAAGCCAGGTGAAGAACACATAATTCCCAGCAATGTCTGTCATATTGAAGAAAATTTAGAAGCCCTAGTGACAGTCATTAACATCTCCCATCAGGAACTATTTATCAAACCAAATAAAATTTTGGCTAGAGGACATGCCTGTCATCTGAATGATAAAGAACAAGAAGAATCATTTGAAGTAAATACAGTAATTATTGAAGATAATGTAAATATTGGAGATGAATTAACATCAGAAGAAAGACAAAGAGTAATTGAGTTGTTACAATTATATTCGGACCGATTTTCATCTGGAGTAAAAGATTTGGGTTGCACCAATGCCGCAGAAATGAATATTCAGTTAACAGATGAAATTCCAATTACATACAGACCATACCGTATGGCACCGCAGAACAGAACCAAAGTAAAAGAAATAGTTGACGATCTTTTAAAATCCGATATAATACGAGAATCCAATTCCTCGTTCGCATCACCAGTCTTGCTGGTAAAGAAGAAAAATGGAGAGGAACGATTATGCATCGACTATAGAAAATTAAACAAGAAAACACTTCCCGATAGATTTCCATTACCAAGAATTGATGATCAACTAGATCAACTACAGGGATTCAAATACTTCACCGCACTAGACATGACATCAGGTTACTATCAAATACCAATGGCTGAATCTTCCAAATCAAAAACTTCATTTGTTACACCCGATGGACAATACGAATTTAATCGAATGCCTTTTGGACTTACAAATGCGCCCGGGGTTTTCCAAAGATTGGTGAACCGGATATTCTCTCCTATGAAGAACGTCGCGACAGCATATCTAGACGATATAATTTGCCCTGCCAAAAATTTCGAAGAAGGATTGGAAAAGTTGAAGAAAGTACTGGACACGCTACGCTTATACAAATTAACTTTAAATCTTAAGAAATGTTATTTCTTCAAAACAACAATCGTTTACTTAGGATTTGAAATTAACGCTAATGGTATTACACCTGGAAAAGAAAAAGTAAAAGCCATTGAAAACTTTCCCGTTCCCAGAAATCAACATCACGTGAGGCAATTTATTGGTTTAACCGGCTTCTTTAGACATTTTGTAAAGAATTACGCAATGATTGTGAAACCAATAACCTTTTTAACCAAACAATCACAACCTTGGATTTGGAATGAAGAGCAACAAACTGCATTCACGAAATTAAAACGAATTTTATGTAACAAACCAGTTTTAACACTCTATAATCCTGAAGCAGAGACAGAAGTACATTGCGACGCTAGTAAAATTGGACTAGGAGGTATTCTACTACAAAAACAAAATAATGGGAAATTACAACCGGTATCATACTACAGTAGACAAACAAACAAACAAGAATCTGTTTACCACTCATACGAACTCGAAACATTAGCAGTAGTAGAAACGTTGAAGAAATTTAGAATCTATTTAATAGGAATTCAATTTAAAGTAGTTACCGACTGTAACGCTTTGAAAACTGCTAGTTCAAAAAGAGATCTTCTCCCGAGAATTGCAAGATGGTGGTTACAGTTGCAAGAATTCTCATTTACCGTAGAGTATCGACCCGGAGTTAAAATGGCACATGTTGATGCACTTAGCCGAAATCCAGACGAAACCGAAATGGAAAGTGAAGAACCACTGCAAATATTTCACATAGAAATAGACGACTGGGTATTGGCGGGACAAATGACAGACACGAAATTGAAATTAATAAGAGACATATTACTTAAAAACCCAACGACCGACTATGAACAGAAAATACATAAAGAATATAAATTGAGGGATGACAGAGTACACCGAAATACCACATCAGGATTTAAATGGGTAATTCCAAAAGGAATGAGACACCAAATTGTAAGGGAATCTCATGATAACTTTGGACATTTTGGTGTAGAGAAGACACTAAACAAACTGTCTGAGTGCTACTGGTTTCCTAACATGCGAAAATATGTTATGAAATATATAGAATGTTGCATTAACTGCATCTATCAAAAGAGACCAACTGGAAAGAGGGAAGGGCTAATGAATCCAATCGAAAAGAAAC